>APFE030829010.1:197337-225428 GCA_000404065.3 Pinus taeda | reverse complement strand
CCAATGGAATAATATTAAATCCAAGGGACTAATATTATAAACCCAACGTATATAAACCCTAAGAAAAATATTATAAACATTAAAATAAACATGATCGACCATCATTGATTTACATATTGAGACAATTCCTATCACAATTCCATTTTGGACCATGGTCAAAATTATAATAGACCATGTTTGACTCGGGAATAATAAACCTAAGCAATTGATATTATAAACCCAAGGGATTAATACTAAAACCCTAAGGGATTATGAACCAAAGGGAATACTATTAAACAAAAGGGATTAATAATATAAACCCAAGGGAATAATAAACCCAAGGGATTGATATCATAAACCCAAAGGAACAATAAACCCAAGGGATTGATATCATAAACCCAAAGGAACAATAAACCCAAGGGATTATTTTTATTTCCATGGTGAGACAATCCTTGTCACAATGCCACATTCAAGCATGGTTGGCTATGATTGATAATGATTTACCATGATTGATATTATAAACCTAAGGGAATAACAAACCCAAGGGGTTAATATGAGAAACCCAATGGAATAATAAAACGAAGGGATTAATACTAAGACCCCAAGGGATTATGAACCCAAGTGAATAATATTAAATCCAAGGGACTAATATTATAAACCCAATGTATATAAACCATAAGAAAAATATTATAAACATTAAAATAAACACGATCAACCATCATTGATTTACATATTGAGACAATTCTTATCACAGTTCCATGTTGGACCATGGTCGACATTATAATAAACCATGTTTGACTCGGGAGTAATAAACCCAAGCAACTGATATTATAAACCCAAGAGATTAATACTAAAACCCCAAGGAATTATGAACCTAAGGCAGTATTATTAAACAAAAGGGAGTAATAATATAAACCCAAGGGAATAATGAACCCAAGGGATTAAATAATAAACCCAAAGGAATAATAAACCCAAAGGATTAACACTAAAACTTCAAGCGATTATGAACCCATGGAATTATTAATATTAAAAAGTTGAAGAATGAAGAAAACCAATAATTTGATATTATAAACCATTGGGAGTTAATAACCCCAAGGGAAAAATATTAGAAACCAAAGGGATCAAAAATGGCAAGGGATTAGAAGGAATTTATTTTTTAACCCAACAGATTGATCAACACATGTGACTGTGAATATTATAAACCTAATGGATCAATAAACCCTAGGGATTGTTAATATTATGATTTTCATATTGACACAATCTTTGTCAATGCGATGTTGGACCATGATTGATTTTCATATTGAGAAAATATTTCTTGCAATGTGATGTTAGACCATGGATGACCATGGTTGATTTTCATATTGAGACAATCTTTGTCCCAATGTGATGTACCATGTTTGACCATGGATGACCATGGTTAATATAATGTGACATTGGACCAAAAGACCATCTTGGTCACAATGTGACCATGATTATTGACCATGGTTGACCATGACTAAGAATGGTTGATTTTCACATTAAGACATCTTTATGACAATGGGACATTGGACCATGGTTGATTTTCATATTGACCATGGTTGACCACGATTGACCTTGATTGCTTTTTATTTAAGACAATATTTGTCACAATGTGGCATTTGACCATGGTAGACCATAATTGAAGATGGTTGACATGGATGATTTTCATATTGAGACAATAAATATTATAATGTGATGTTGGACCATGTTTGACCATGAATTACCATGGTTGACAATGATTGGCCATGGTTGATTATCATATTGAGACAATCTTTATCACAATGTGACGTTGGACAAAGAGACAATCTTCGTCACAATGTGAACATGATTATTGCCCATGGTTGATCATAATTGACAATGACTGACCATGGTTAACAATGATTGACCATGGTTGAGCATAATTTTAATATTATTAATTAAATGTTATGAATATTAATAATTAGTAATTATAAATATTAATAATTAATGTTAAAATTGTCATTTATAAATATTAATAATATTAAAACTGAGGCTAATGTTGGTATTCATATTAATCAATATTAATATTAATATATAAGTGTGTTGTTAAGCATCAATCATGAATTATGAGTGAGTAGTGTATTCTACATATCATAGATGCAGGCAGAGTGCGTAGTAATTAGCCGAAGGACCAGAACCTGAAGAAACCCCAAAACCACAAATACATTGAAGAAATAGCATAAAACATAAGTAAACAGAGTAGCGAAGGAGTAAACTATCGTTGAACAGCAACCTTTAGATCTCACAGATCAACTGCCGGAATCAAATCGCAGAAAGTGGAACATCGGGATCGCATCGCAATCTTTGAAAAAGGAGGCAGCGGTTGGGACATGCGATATGTGGCAGAATCGAAAACATATGAAATGAACCCTAGAACGCCATCGGGTCTGTAATACATGTCGTAGTGGTTATTAAACAACATAAGTAGATTATCGGGTGGACGAAGAATGGTAAGTGGTATCGGAGGTCGAGCACCTGATTCCACTTAGTGTTTGACACATAGCAGTGAGCGGAGTGGGGAAACCGCTTTATTAGGCAGTTAAACCCCATGCGTGTTGGCAACCTGAAACCAATCTAAAGCATTGGATCTATGGAATGAGATCAACAGCAGAGGATAGTGTGAGGGCTGATGAGTGGACCCGATGATATTTATAAATGCGGATGTATAAATTTTGAGATCCGCATATATGGTTCATAGCGGAAATTTAATGTATTTCCTTTGTATTTCTATAAAGTGTTGTGCCGAGGGATTTTATGCAAAAGTGTTATTCAAACGTTTATATTCAGAGGGAGATAAAGGTATGATGTGGTATAACCATGGTAATTGGCGATGAGCGACTACTATAGAGGTGATTTTCGAGAATTATGCAAATATTGAGGATTGGCGAAAAAAGGTATGATGTATGTGGTTTTATGTGTTATCAATTATAAAAGGTTTTTAATGGATTGAAGCATGATAGAAGGGTTTTAAGGTTAAGCACAATTATAGCCCAAAGTTAAAAGAGGGTTTGGTATATGGTGTGGCATAAGGATTTAATAATGGCTTAGAGGGGTTGTATGAGTCCCGATATTAAAGGGAATGAATGTTAAGTGGTGATTAAAGTCGTGATAATGAGAGTTTAGACATTGGGTTAGTCTATTAATATGTTTCCACATGAGAGATAATGGAATGGGCCTTAACTGTTACTATTAATGAAGTTTTGACCCAGTAGGTCATATCTATTCCTGGGAAAATGGTCTATGCATAGGTCTACATGCATACTATGGGTAAAGTAGGGTTAACCCTGTGTCAGATGTTGGACCATGGTAGACCATTAATAAAACCTCATATACAACCATTGTTAAATGTGGTTTGAAATGGTTGACCATGGTTGATTTTCATACTGAGACAATATTTCTCAAATCTTGTGATGTTGGACCATGGATATGAATTTCCATGGTTGATGATGGCTGAAAATTGTTTATATTCATATTGAAATCTCTGTCACAATGGGACGTTGGGAAAAGAGACCCATTATAAGGGAATAACATTAAACCTTATGATTAATATTAAATCTTAAGAACATAAACCCTAATATTAATAAACCTAAGGGATTAATATTATAAATGAAGGGGATTATAAACTAAAGAGATTAATATTAAACCATAAGATTAATGTTATAAACCATAGGTTTAATATTAAACCCTATGAATACAAATCCTATGATTAATATTAAAACCCTCGGATCAATATTATAAACCAAAGTGATTACTAAAAGCATTAGACTAATATTAAAAACCCAAGGGATTATAAACTGAAGGGAATAAAATTAGACCCAATGATTAATATTAACCGTAGGAATATAAAACTTAATATTGATATTATAAACCTTAGGGTTAACATTATAAACCTAAGGGAATAATAAATACAATGGATTAATACTAAAAATCCAAGAGATTATAACCCAAGGGAATAATATTAAACCCAAGGGTTTAATATTATAAACCCAAGGTATATAAACCCTAAGATAAATATTAAAAACACTAAAATAAACATGGTCGACAATCGTTGACAATGGTTGATTTTCATATTGACATAATCTTTGTCAACACAATGTTGGACCATGATTGATTTTCATATTGAGAAAATATTTGTTGCAATGTGATGTTTGACCATGGATGACCATGGTTGATTTTCATATTGAGACAATATTTGTCCCAATGTGATGATGTACCATGTTTGACCAAAGATGACCATGGTTTTCATAATGTGACATTAGACCAAGAGACCATCTTCATCACAACGTGACCATGATTAAGAATGGTTGATTTTCACATTGAGACATCTTTGTGACAATGGGGCATTGGACCATGGTTGACCACGATTGACCATGATTGATTTTCATTTGAGATAATATTTGTCACAATGCAGCATTTGACCATGGTAGACAATGATTGAAGATGGTTGACATGGCTAATTTTCATATTGAGACAATATTTCTTATAATGTGATGTTGGACCATGTTTGACCATGAATGGCCATGGTTGATGATGAGTGACCATGGTTGATTATCATATTGAGACAATCTTTATCACAATATGATGTTGGACAAAGATACAATCTTCGTCACAATGTGAACATGATTATTGACCATGGTTGATTTTCACATTGAAATAATCTTTGTACAAATGAGACGTTGAAACATGGTTGACCATGGTCGACAATTGTGGACCATGGTCAACAATGGTCGACCATGGTCGACAATTGTGGACCGTGGTCAACAATGGTCGACCATGGTTTATTTTGATGTTGAGACAGTTCTTTCATAATGTGATGTTGGACAAGGGTCGACCATGATTGATGATGGTTGATTTTCATATTGACCATGGTTGACCATGACTGACCATGATTGATTTTTATATAAAATCTATGTGACAATGTGACATTTGAATAAATATTATAAACCCTACAACAAACATGGTTGTGCATCCTTGACCATGGTTGATTTTCATATAGAGACAATCTTTGTCACAATGCAACATTGGACCATGGTTCACCATGAATGATATAGATTTGTATGCATTAATTATTAATGTGACAAATCCATATAAGTTTTTTGAAAATAAGTATTGATAAAATATCATTGAAATAATAAGCTTTATACCAATTGCAACGATAGTTATATATGAAGACATTAATGCGTTAAGTAATGAAACCATATATAATTAAAATGAAAATCTTATGGAAAAAATGTAAATATTATTGTTAACTTTTGCGAAAATTGATAAGTGTGAAAATTTTAATGTCATTTTTTCTTTTAAAAAATGTATTATCAATAAATATAAATTGGATCAAAATTAATTTTAAACATGGTATATATTATTAAATTTTTTTGTAGCTAGGTCATATATATATATATATATATATTGATGAAGAAATACAAATTGGATTTGGTTAAAATTAGAAACCAAAGGTCATACATAAATGAATTAATACATGTATATATTGAATTAATACATGTATATATTGCTTATTTGTGTTCTTCACAATTTTGGAAATGATTCTACTAATCAAACGATATTTTTTGATGTGGAGACGAATATTTTTATCACTACAAAATTATAGTGTTTTCTTGGCATTCGTGTTTGATTAGCAATTTTTATTAATTTAGATTTTACATAAAGTTTAGCTCTTATTGTATAGAGTATTAGAATCAAACTATATTTTTTAATGTGGAGACAAATATTTTTATCACTACAAAATTATAATGTTATTTTTCCATTCATGTTTGATTAGCAACTTTTATTAATTTAGCTTATACATAAAGTTTAGGTCTTGTTGTATAGAGTATTTACAAGACTATGAATGCATGGTGGTGAGATATGCTATACCATAGACTTTTGATAACAAAAATCTCTAGCTTGCAAGTGATTTTACTATATTTTTTTTCTTGACACATATTTGTGGGAACTTATTTCATGAATTTCATATTTATGAGATTAGATATTACTTTTTAAGGCTTTTAATTCTATTTTATGTCATGTTTATTTGAGTTGTGGGGTTTTTATATGCTTAATGAAATTCTACTTAAAGATTTTATGAAAGTATGTGAGCATTTTATATTTATAAGATTATATGTTGGATTTTTGGGCTTTTTGTTCTACTTATGTCATAAATATATGTTGGATTTTTGGTCCTTTTATTTTATTTATGTCATATTTATTTCAGCTGGGTGGATTTTATATGCTTAATGAAACTCTATTTAAGGATTTTATGAAAGTATGTGGGATTTTTGCATTGAAATAAGTTGTTAGTGAGAAATTTAACAATTCTTATGATTTTTACCAACAATTAGTTGAATACCTCCATGGAGATTTGGAATTGAATGAATATCCTGCACGCATGAATATAGAAACTACAATTATATAGTTACACGTATGATCACATATCATCGAAGACATGGTATGCCCTGGAGTCAATAACTATGAACCAGAACGCTGCCACAGTTGCTATCATGGATAAGAAGGCGAAAAAACATATGTTCCCAATGCCATGTCTTCCATAATGAACTCAAATCCTTTCCCTTCACTTTAATATACATATGGACTGCTAACACAAACGTTAATGGTATCATGCTCACTGTACGAGTAATATTCATAATATCACCAAGAAATGGAAGCAAAGCCCCAACAAGTGTGGTCACTATCAGATATGTCCCTGAAGGCAGCACCCTCACTATGCAATTGCGAACAAAAACACACTTTCGTTGCTCCTTCTAAACTTTGTATCCAGAAACTCGAACATGGAGCTTCCACATATCTACAACCATTCCATTAGGGTTTATAACCTGGAGTGCTATTTCAGACAGTAAAGCAGTGGTAAACGGTATCTATTGTTTTGGCACTGATTCCACAAATCAGAGGACACGTAGCAGTACAGGAGTGTGGGGAAATCGCTTTATCAGGCAGTTAACCCCCATGTGTCTTTTCAACCCGAAATGTATCGTGAACCGTTGGATTTGTCGGGGGAAGATCAACGGTAGAGAAGTAATACATTTTGGGAGAGCATTTCAAAAAAAGATCAAAACCTTATTTTTTCTACCCGACAATTCATTGTTGGAAAGCGTTGCGTAAAAACATAGACCTAGATCCCACCAAAGTCATGTGGCTACTATTGTCGACCGCTGAAATTCTTTCACAGGAGTGACACATGGTAACGATTGACACAAGCTTGAGAGGTGTCGACATTTTTAAAGCTTTCAGTTTTTCCACCTCTATAAGAAGTTTTCTGTTCTCATATGTAAGTGCTTCATTATATCTCTTCAGAAGCTCATAGTCCATTTTTCGTTTTCTTAAGCTTCATCCTGAAACAAATTCATAACATTTAATTAACCTATAATAGAAATGAGTCAATAAAACTGTCAACACAATAGGATCTCCATCGCATCAAAAGTTTTTCGAACTGTAAATTTGCAGAAAAATTGATTTCCAAGTCATTCTTCATAGTTAAAAGCCAAATTATGTAGCTGTTGATTCCAAAATGGAACATTCCATATGACTTTCGACATGCAAAATACAATAAATCAATAAAGGACTGGAGCTAACCTTGCTTGTCTATTCTAAAACCACACCTCAACTTGTCGATGGCGGAGATTCAACTATAAGGCGAACACATGCTTTTCTTTCTGCGGAAGAAGAAGAAGTTACATCAACCAAAAGAATGAGGAAATACAAACAATAGAGTAGTAACTTGTAAGTGAACACTGTGTATATAAACTTATGGGTTTGGGCACCGTATTCTTTCTGAAGCTTTCTTCCAAAACAACACATTGTTCTCTAGATAGTCTAAGCTTCTTCTTGGAACAACCCTCCTCTTCTACATCGCTGAGCACCCTCAACCAAACTCGGTCATTCTCCAACTCCTCGCCATCATCTCATCTTCGCTTGATCTCCACGTAGTTATTCTCGAGGTTAATCACCTTAGAATCCACAATGTTTTTGGGCAACGAGACATCGATGTCGCTTGCATCTTCGTTGGAAAAATAGGACGCTGCACATTTGTTGGCATCGACTCGCGATGACATAGCTACCTGATGGTGCCGGGATGAATGGGAACTTTTACACTCAAACAAGAAGTGCATCTGCATGGAGGAGGCCAATTGAAACGGTAAGTGATGGTTATATGAAATTGAAACTGTTAGTGATTGTCACACTAAATCAATGTCTTACATCCCTTTGGCCACGTTTCGTATAGGAGAATTGAAACTTTGAGTGATGTGTAGGAGGAATTGAAACTGTTGGTGTTCCTAAGGTAATTGAAATGGATGGTGATGGCGATTTGCATGTTTCACACCCATTTTTAATCTTTCCACTTCGTCTTAATCATAATAGGTGGCGATTAACAAATGGTATGGTAAAAAAATAATTTAAGTATGCTTTAAACATGTGATTTAGACATGCACGTATGTTAGTGGTGTGAATTCTATCCATTGATATAGTGACGACTCCAAGAATATACTGGCATCTTTCAATTTAGGCCATCGGATAAAAAAAATTAATTAAAAAAATCATTAAAGTTACTAACTCCACTAGGAGGATGCCTATCCGTGTAAAAATGTCTTGCTCCTCCCATTTTATTGTCAAAAGGCAATATTAAAAAACGGTTGGAGCAGACAGGTCATGACGCAGTTTGGGTTTATTATCAAATTAGTCCGCTGGTTGGGTTGGCTCTGTGGACTTGCTTTTGGAGATGCTGGATTGAGTGAAGCCTTAAAAGGTTCTGTTGCTTTTCCTAGTAATCACATGCATAGGTAATCTAGCAGCTTCCTAGGGGAATGCGCATAGCTCATGCGCATGATTTATAGAAGGTGCTCACTTGGCGGATGTTCTTGGATATGGTCGAAGGTTGGGCAAGGTGTGCTCGGGATTTGTTGTAAGTGCAGATTTGTGCCGGGATTGACGAGGGTGCCTTGGTGGCTCGGGTGAGCACTCACCTATCGTGCAAGGCGTTTACGAAGATGTGTTGAAGTGTTGGGTTGTGAACGGAGGTGTGTCTCGGTTGGAGGCGCCCATGTGTGGCGACTTGGAGGTGCGCCCGAGTTGGGAAAACGACACGAAGGTGCGACGGGGTGAACGAAGTTTTGGTTAGTTGTGCGGTGATCGTGTGGTGGTGCTGACGAGCTGGGCAGCCAAGTTTTCCGAAGTTGTATATTTGGATAAGTGTAAATTTGGGGTTTCCCAAGATTTAACTTGTGCATTGTAAAAATGAAAGATGTTATAATATATTGTTGGGCAGACTCATATTGCAGGGAGTTGCCCCTCCCTTTATACTGTTGCATTTCTCTTATATAATGCTGTGGATAATGAATGTGTATGGGTGTTCATTGGTATAAAGGATAACATAATAATACTTAGTTGAGAATCACAAACTAAGTAGGAGAAAGTGAATTAGGTGTAGTCCATGTGCACGAGTATTGTTAAAAAGAAAGTGTTCGGTGGTGTTGCACCTTGCCGGCACAGTTGAAAGACCACCGTAGGCTTGGGGGCATGACAGTTGGTATCAGAGCTAGTCTAAAGACTTGGAGGAGTCTTGTAAGACTGGGTCTAGCAAGTTGCTCGTGACAGTGGAAGCAGGTACTTGCAGGTGAAGGAAGCTGTTTTCACACACAAATGGAACAAGGGCTGGTTCATGGTTGCAGGGAGAACCTAGTGAACGGTGAAGAGTCAAGAAGGATCTCTATCTTGCAGGAAATGGGTTTTGCAACCTTCAAGGAATTTGAAGAGAGTTTACTTGAAGAATCAAGGGAGGGTGAACAAAGGTTTGCAGAATGGGGCAAAGGCTTCTTCAGAGCAAAGGATGCTCTTCGTGCCTTGGTCAAGGAAGGGATTTCTAACGGGGATAGGGACGAAGCCTATCAACTTGCGAAAGAAGTGGGCTTGTTTGAGGCAGAACTCAAGGAATTGGAGATAAGGCAGGAATTCATTCGAAAGAAGTGGGAATGGCTAAATCTTGAGGAGAAGCATTCCACAGCTTTGACTCATAAGGAGAAAGATGAAGAATGCGATGATAAGAAGGAGGAAGCCATGATAGTAGAAGATGTTGTAGACATGACCGTGATCGAGGATGAACTTAAGATTGATCAAGTTGGACCAGGATCATGTAGTTTGAAGACGTGTATGGATGAGGGTACTCTCATGGAGGAACCTCATGATGATGATGATGATGAAGTAAGTATTGATACTTGTGCTTCATTTGAGCATTTGGTAGATGGACCGTATGGAGGGAAGGGCAAAACCAGTTTGCCGATGCTAGGGAGCATCTTACCATGGATGTCTATGATGAGACCTTGTATGGAGAAACAAGGATTATCGATTGTTGTAGGACGTGTTGGGGTTGTTTGTGACCTTATGGTGGAAGGTACAAAGGCCCGTGACAAGGGTGGAACTTGATGATCATTGTGGAGGAATGGGTCATGCTTTAGTCACATTGGCTAAGTGCCCTTCATGACTCATGGATAGATTGGAGGGCACACACTTGAGTTGCTTGGGTGGACTTCTCATGTCCGAGACCAAGAGCAAGTCTTGGTGGACACTTTGTTGGAGGAGATATGATGGAGAGACTCATGAGATGATGATATGGTTGGTTGTCTGAGTTCACTAGACCGAGGATTGTAGCTTGGATAGGGATGACCGATTGTTGTGATGGGTCTACTTGGTTGGACTACATGGCAACTTAGTCATGGACATTATGTTGGAGACATGGAGCATGGCAGTCTTATGCAGGGACATTATGTGGGAGCACTTGTAGAGATGTTACTTATGGGCATCCAATGAGGAGTGCCAAAGTAGGGATGTTGTGCAGGTGGATTTTCTGATGTGAGATGGAGACTTATTACTTATGAGTCGATGGAGAGGTTGTGCACTCTCATACAACAAGGCCATGGATTTAGATGGAGTTGTGAGCAGACTATGGGGAATTCTTACTACATGGAGAACTAAGGCATCTTGCAGAGACCTTTGGGCCGAGACTTATATGCTTGATGAGTGCTGGTTGGGGATGGCTTATGGGGCTCATGATGACATCAGGTTGTTGTGACTTTCGAGGACTTCATATATGGTGGACTTAGAGAATCTGATGCATTGAGGAGTTGAGGTCAGAGACTTTGGTGCAGGATGGGGTGCACACTTTCAAGTACATGCATGGGACAAGGCTTGGAAGAGTGATTTGATGTGGAGGATCGATATGAGGCACTTTGGAGTGATGGAGTTACGATGATGATGATGTCTTGGTGGCAACACTTGGGCATGGGTTGAGCGAGACTCAACTATTTTGACACATGAGAGTTGATTGATCTATGATCATGTGTAGCACATGGATACATGAGACATGTGTATACTTGTTTATATGGCAGACTTGAGGGATGACACATTGCAGATATGATGGAGGTAGCTTCATGGGCATGGATGTGGCACACCGAGAGTTGGACTTTGATGAGATTGCCTCTTCATATTGAGGAGGCAAACATATGGATGATGTTGGGATAGATGTGGCTGATTTCATGTAGCACATTGGCACCAAACATCATGGACATGTTGCAGATGAGATGAGGGCTACTTCATGGACTTGAGCATGGTTTACTTATATGGATGGATTCTTGATCAAGTTCAGGATGTGGCAGGATGTTTCGTGAAACGACTAGTGGTGGCATGAGGTGCATTCTCATGGTTTGAGCGTGGTAGTTGGACTGATCACCCGACTAGTTTGAGTCATGAGGGGATCCAATGTACAGAGATATGTTAGCATTGTGTTGGAGTATCATGACAACAGTTCACATGGGGACGACACATGATGAGGTCGACACGATATGTTGCAGTGGGCATGTAGCTTGAGATGGAGGGACCAACCTTCCATGATGGAGAAGCATGTGGAGATTGTGACATGGTGGTTGATGGTCATGGATTCAGATGACTTCCAATGTATGGCATACCGATGGGAGTATACATTGGTATGGATTATATTGGTGACAATTGTTTGCTGAGGTGAGACATGGTGAAAATGGAGTCCTAAATATGTTGCAGGGATGTTTTCCATATGTGGAGGAGTTGACATCATGGATATTGAGGCTTGGAGGATGGTATGTTGTCGAGGACGACAACGACTTCAGGTGGAGGAGGATGTAACACCTTCATTGTTGTGTGACGGGCGGGCACCGGGCGCCCGGGCACGCACACGCCGGCAGGGCGTGCACGACCACACACGAGTAGAGCGCCGGGCAGACCTACACGAGAATGTGATGAAACAACGAGTTTTGTGCGACGAAACCTGTGGTTTGCTTACGACAATTGCAAATGATACTTGGAATGAAAGCGTTGGAGGGAGGCTTATACCCAGCGGAGCGTGGGCATGTTGGAGGGCTAGCCGACGGGTTCCAAGCGCGTTTCAAGGCGTGTGAAGCCATGGAGTTGGGGGTCGGCTGGGTGAGCCACCACCCATGGTGAACGCATATATATTACATGCATTGGAGCTCATTTCAAAAAATGAACTTGGACAAGGATCTTCGCATATGAGACAAGAAGCAAGTGCGTAGAAGGGGAATGTGCATAGCTCATGCACATGACTTATAGAAGGTGCTCACTTGGTGGATGTTCTTGGATATGGTCGAAGGTTGGGCAAGGTGTGCCCAGGATTTGTTCTAAGTGCAGATTTTTGCCGGGATTGACCAGGGTGTCTTGGTGGCTCGGGTGAGCACCCACCCATCATGCAAGGCATGGATGAAGATGTGTTGAATTGTTGGGTTGTGAATGGAGGTGTGTCTCGGTTGGAGGCGCCCGTGTGTCGTGACTTGGAGGTGCGCCCGAGTTGGGCAAATGACACGACTGTGCGATGGGGTGAACGAAGGTTTGGTTAGTCGTGCAACGACCGTGCTATGGTGTTGATGAGTTGGGCAACCGAGTTTGCCGAAGTTGTATATTTGGCTAAGTGTAAGTTTGGGGTTTCCCAAGATTTAACTTGTGCATTGTAAAAATGAAAGATGTTATAATATATTGTTGGGAAGACTCATATTGTAGGGAGTTGCCCCTCCCTTTATACTGTTGCATTTCTCTTGTATACTACTATGGATAATGAATGTATATGGGTGTTCATTGGTATAAAGGATAACATAATAATACTTGGTTGAGAATCAAAAACTAAGTAGGAGAAAGTGAATTAGGTATAGTCCATGTGCACGAGTATTGTTAAAAAGGAAGTGCTCGATGGTGTCACACCTTGCCAGCACGATTGAAAGACCACTGAAGGCTTGGGGGCATGACATTATGATTCCTGGGCAACAAGTGGAACTCTTTAGTCAACTGAATACATTGCTCTAAATTTTCAGGCGATACAAAATCCATGGCAACTTTAATACACGACTGGAGGTTTTGAACTTGATGAGGAAACCCAGCTGCAATAAAGACTGCCTCGTAAATATTTTGTTCAAATGTCCATGCCTCTACTCCATATTCTTCCTTCAGTTTCCCCTTATGATATTCATTGAGGTAAATAGTCTGATCATGATTTGGATGAGTAACCTGTGTAAGATGCTTATTTTCAAGGTGCCTTAATTCCACCTTGTGTTTCACCAAATAATCTTGTAACTTGGGTATATTCTCTCTCCGAAAAATATCGCAAAGAGCACCTCCAAATTCAGAGTCTTTGTTTTCAATCCTCCCTGAACTCTCTGGCAGCCCATCACTTATTCTATATTTTTGTCTCAATTTATCTATCGCTTTTTGTTTGGAATCTGTGATTTTGACATCATCTGTATGCGTTATAATATTGAAAGCATCTTCCACATCCAAGTGTAGCTTAGTGAGTGAATCCCCTCTAATATGCTCTTCGTTGGTGCCATAGGTTATGCAAGTTTTGGGACCCAAATCAGGTTTCAAGGACTGCTTTGGAAGCTTTGTGGTAAGATTTTGAATCCCAAATTTAGGATGGGTGTACTGCTTGAAAGGTAAGGCACTGATAAATTCAGCGCAATGTCTTGGTAGACGCTCTTCCCCAAGATCATGACAGAAATAAACACAAAGATCATATTCACAACCGTCACAACTTCTGTGGAAACTTACGATAGATGTGTGACAGTTGTCACAAAAATGATGTATTAATAATAATATTTAATAAGTAAATATACTTTTTCTATTAAAACAAAATTCTATATTAATAATCATGAATATGTATTATATAACAATTTTGTATTTGACCCAAAAATAAATTTAAATCTTCCTTGTACACAATCAAAAGGAAAAAAAATTATATGAATATATTAAACTCAAATTTTCATGGCTTCAACTTTCATCAAAATATTAATAATAATATTCAACCTGTCAATGCACATTTTCTATATATACCTATATTATTTAAATTCAGAGTATATTATTTAAATTCAAAATGAAAAAATAAATTTGACCACTGCCTAAATATTTAGGATCTAAATTTCTCATATTTATGATGATGATGATGATGATGATGGTTAACGTCCACTGGGACCAAACATTGGTCTATCGGACCTAAAGAAACAAATTATTTATTTTGATTTAAGATTTTGTTCCTATGCTCAAAAATCTTGGAGAGAAGCCTCCTGAGCTCACTATAATTTTGACATTGTAAAAGGCTAGGAAGGTCAGTATTGTAACAAAGATTGTGAAACTAAGATCTAATGTGGTTGTACGCAGGACAATCTAAGAAGAAGTGGTTTTCATCCTTGATGTTCCCATTCTCACATAGATGTCAGATCCTTTCCATCATGGTGTTTTAGGAACTACCCAACGACCTGTTCCACTATGGAGCTCATGAGAATTTGTTCTAATCTTTGCTATATTAATTTCCTCTTTGAGCTAGTTAAAATAGAGAGATACTTTTGATCTTCTAGGGTGGGGTTGATGACCTCCTTATAATAACTTAATTTTCTTTTAGCTGCTAAATCTTTCTCACACCACATTTTTTCTTTGAACTTAGAAGTAACAATATCTATAATGAATGTTGGTGAAATTGCCTTCAGAAACTGTTGTGTATGAACTGCGACAAAAATAACAAATATACATGACACACAGCATGTACAAACAATAGAAAGTGCACCACATGACCACAAACACAACTTGAGAAGAGTGAAGAGGAAGCCTAGAGAAAAGGCATACATCTATCACAAAGGATCTTCTAAAATTTAAAGTTGCTTGGCGTTGTTCGGTCGCCCGATGATCATATTTTCCATTCATTAGCCCACTTCCAATAATTTCCAACCACGTCTCACTTTTGACAACTACAATGTCATTCAACTGAATTTCGATAACTGTATTCTACATCGTTTCATGATCGCGATCCTAACCTTTTTCATTTATAACCATTTTCCACACCGTTTCATCATCATTTTACTTTGCTCCATTGCTTTTGATCCTCTTCATCATGAGGGCATCAATGCATAATGATTCCCAATATTGTCTTGACACTCCACTCCGTTTGGCGGTTTTTGGTCATCCTCATCGTGAGGAAATCAACGCATAATTGATTCACACTATCGTCTTGATACTTTACTCTGTTTTGGTATTTATAGTGTTGAGATATTATCATTTACTAACATGATTATATTAAAAAATGTGGTTGATATATATCATACGTGTCAATTTAATATATGTTATAATATATTATAAACTTAATATGCTAATAAATATTCAATCTAAGATTAATAAAAATTGTAAGATTATAAAATAACCGAATTAAAACCTAAAAAATTATTAATAAAAACCAATGAGATTAATATTATAAACCAAAGAATCAATAAATTAAAGAATTAATAAACTCAAGAAAGAAATATTGAAAATTGAAGGGAATAATAATAAATTAAAGGAATTAATATTAAAAGCCCAAGGTATTATTAATACCACAAAACTAAGAAATATTTAAAGGCAACACATTAACATTAAAAACCCATGAGATTATATTAAAAATCCGAGAGATTATTAATATTACAAAACCAAACGTAAATATTCCCGAGATTTAATATTATTCCCTTGGGAATCCCTTGGGTTTATTAATCTAAGGGTTCATATTCCTCAGGTTTATTATTATTTCCTTGGGTTTATAATTCTAATGAGATTAATATTATAAATGCAAGTGATTGATATTTAAAATCTAAGGGATTAATATTATAAACCCTTGGGATTAATATTATAATCATAAGCAATTTTGTTTTGTAAGCTTGATAGAACAACATTTTCATCATGTCCAATATATCACCCCAAAATCGGGGCTGGGAATTGAACCAGTGACTTCACATTAAGGACTTCCTTAACAAAGCACCCGATCATTGTCTATCCCAGACCCTGTGGACATAAATGTAAGCGATTATTAATATTATAAATTGAAGTAATTTATATAGTAAATTCTATCATTAATATTAACCTTGGAAATATGAACCCTTAGATTAATAAAGCCAAGGAACTAGTAAAACCAAGGGTTTAATATTTTAAGACTAAGGTATATAAATCCTAAGATAAATGTTATACACCCTAAAATAAACATGGCTGACCATCATTGATTTTCATACTGAGAGAATCTTTGTCACTATTTTTGAGATAATATTGAACAACGGTAGACCATAATTGATGATGGTCAACCATATTTGACCAACGTTGACAATGATTAATCATTGTTGACCATGGTTGACCATGATTGATTTCCATATTGAGAAAATATTTGTCATGGACCCAAGAGATTAATATTATAAACATATGGGATATTAACCTTAAGATAAATATTATAAAACCCAAACAAATAACATTGAACCCTAGCATTAATATTAAACCATAGGAATATAAAACCGACACTTAAAAAAACCAAGAGATTATTATTATAAACCTAAGGGATTAATAAACCCAGGGAATTTATATTTTAAACCCAAGCGATTACAGACACAAGGGATTTATGTTAAACCCTAGTATTAATATTGTAAAACCTATCAATAATATTATACCCTTAGAATATGAACCCTTAGATTAATAAACCCAAGATATTTATTATAAACCTAAGGCATTAATAAACCCAAGGGATTATTATTGTAAACACAAAGAATATAAACTTTAAGATAAATATTATAAACCTTAAAACAAAAATTGTTTATTTTTATACTGAGACATTCTTTCTCATAATGCAACGTTGAACCATAGTTAACCATGATTGATTTTCATATTGAGAGATCTTTTGTTATAATGTGGCATTGGAGCATGATTGATTTTCATATTGAGACAATGTTTGTAACAATACAACATTGGACCATGGTTCACCATGGATGACCATGATTGTCACAATGTGAGATTGGGCCATGAGACAATCTTCATCACATTGTCACCATGGTTGACGATGTTTGTTTTTCATATTGAGACAATATTTGTCACAATGCGACGTTGGATCATGGTTGACCATTACTGATTTTCACATTGAGACAATATTTGTCACAATGCGACTTTGGACCATGGTTGACCATGATTGATTTTCTTATTAACATAATTTTTGTCACAAGGCGACATTGGACCTTATTTGACCATGATTGATCATATGGTTAACCATAGTTGACTTTCATATTGAGACAATCTTTGTCATTTTGTGACGTAGGACCATGGTTGTCACAATGCGACATTGGACCATTAGACAATATTTGTCAGAATGTGATCATGATTATTGACCATGGCTAACCATAATTAACCATGGTTGAACATGGTTGATTTTCATGAGACAATATTTGTCACAATGCGACATTGGACCATTGTTGACCATTTTTTATTTTCATATTAAGATATTCTTTGTCACGATGTGATGTTGGACCATTCTTATTGCCCAAGGTTGGCATTCAAATTGAGACAATCGTTGTCGCAGTGTGATGTTGGACCATGATTGACCATAATTGATTTTCATATTGAGACAACCTTTGTTAGAACGCGATGTTGGACCATGGATGACCATGCTGGAACATGAGTTACCATGGTTAACCATGGTTGGTTTCATATTAAGATAGTATTTGCCACAATGTGACATTAGACCATGGTTGACCATGATAATAACTAGAAAAGATGTAATCAACAAAATTTTGCTGCATTTTTTTGAATTTTAATTAAATTTTGTTAAAATTCATTAAATGAAACATTTCGAATTTTATTTAAATTTTTTAAATTTTAATTAAATTGAAAAAAATAAAAAATAATAATTCTGAGTATTAAAAAAAGCAATAATAGTTTGTAATTAAATAAATATTTTAATTAATTTCTTACAAATTTGAAAATTAAGAAAATCTTGCTTTTACATTTTGAGTCTATTCAATGTGAATGTCTTGCCGATTTTCTACATAATCAAATCAATCTTTACACTTAATTACTATTTAATTTAAATTACAACAACATTGGATTCTAAACAAAAATGATATTAAAAATCGCAAGTTAAAAAAAAAAAAACAAAAAATTGACATCAACTGGTTGCCTCAAAACAAAATGTGTCAAGCATTGACCGTTTCTAATTTGGGTAGGTAGAGGAGATGATGCATGCAGGAGACCAGGTGTCATATTTATAGAATTCTTCACATATAAAAAAGGAGCCTCCAACCATTTAAGCCACCCTTGCCAAGGTTTAAATTGATTAAATATATCTTGTAGGAAGTATTAAAATGTGAGTGGAAGTTTTTCCTTTCTTGTGGTTATGTTATGATGTAGGAACATTTTCATAGATACTATACTTAATTTCTAAAACTAACAAGTCTTTTAGAAAAGTCTAAATTTTCTATATTTCTAAAAAAATCTAGAAACTATGTAAAAGCTAGAAAATCATCTTTAATCTAGAAGCTTATAGAAATTGAGAGGATTTCTCTCAACTTCCTCGAGAATTTTCTCTTCAAATGTAGATTCTTCCTTCTCCAAGTATACATAGTTGTAACTCAATTTTTGGATTAGGAAGAAAGATTTTGGACCTTAGTTTAATAAAATATAGTTTTGAGGGTTTTTGTGATTTAAGTTCTTTGTACCATCATATTGGTATAACTTTCGTTATGGCACACTCCTATCATTTTGATATTAGATCCACTTTCCAAGCATGATGGTGTCTATTTTTATTTCCTCAAATACCATCATCTTTTAGGTAGGGGAGTGCTCATTCAAAAGACGTTTTAGTGGATTTGGCAAGTGGAGGGGAGAAAATTCACACATAACTTGTTATTGAAAATTTAGTTTGCTTCCTCTTCTTGGTATTATGGATAAGGCTTCGTTTAGTGATCTATGAAGAATATTCTTAATTCTTCCCATATCCTCTTTAAACTCCTATAATTACTATCCTCATAGTGGAATATGTTCCTTTTCACAAGATATTCTACCATTAAAATGGGCTTGTTTATCATCTCAAGTGCCTCTAACTTCATTTACTTGATTTTTAAGTTACCTTTGCATTTTTGGGGTTGTACCTCTCTTTGACCCATTGGAAAAACTCGTGGAAACTTTCCTGGTACATATTATCATAAATATACAAAAAAAACGAGAAATAACATCACTACATATGCTCCCATATGTGTTGATATTAACATTAACAAAGATTTTGCAGCAAAAAAAAAAAATTGCAATGTGAGAACTAAGACTAGGGTGAAAAGCTAGATAATGAACACATTTTTTTCATTGTAGACCATCCTTCGAAACATGGTGCCTAGAAGAAAACTTCCCAAAAGGGCCAAGGACAGCTAAGAAGCAACAAACAGAGATAACTTGGTGGGTTGAATCCAAGTAATAACATCAATTGATTTCTGAGGAAGATCCACCTAAACTAGAAACTTGTCCTAAATAAATAAATTCATTTTCAAAATAAATTAAGGATACCTCATTAGAGATCAAGAAATTAAGGAATATTCCATCAAATTGAAGTTATTAATCTCACCTTGATGGAGGTGGATAACCTGAGGATGTCAAGGGTCATACATGGCCTCCCCCAAGGCTCCCCATGTGAATTCCCGGTAAGTGGATTACGAGGCAGGGAATGCAACAACAAGCCTATGTGAAACATTCAATTGACGATCGAGCACATTTATGCAAAGGAATTTGGGCGATGGGTCTCATGCAATGATCCATGGGTATCATATTGTTATTATGGCGATGGAAGTTCAAGGTGTGTATTTCAAAATGGTGCCTTAAGCCAACATCATCCCTCGTTGATGAGTATTGGATATTTGAAGGGGCATCCTACCATCCATCAGACTGTGACAGGGATTGTACACATTGGCAGAAGGGAGCCTTTTGCCCCTAGGTGTTTTATGTATTCGTATATTCTGTATCGCATCATTCTCACTGAGTGACCTTTCGAAGTTGAATTTTCCAATGAATCTAACTTGGTAATTTGCATGAATTCTGGTTTATCGGACAATTTTTCATAGGGCCAATTCTTGTAAACGGTAGTGGAGTTGAGAGGAGAATCAAAGGGGAATTAGGGAGGCATTTACCCAAATTCTCTCTCGTTGCATTGATTCTATTGTATATTGTGGCTCTTTGACCCACTAGTGCATAGGTGTGTGGACTTAGGAGGTTCCCCATCTACATGCATTTTAGGTGGTGGTGTTGTGCTCCATTGGGGTTGAACCATTGTCGAGTGGCTAGAATTGTGTGTGAAAGCATTTTGGAATTGAGGTATATCATGCTTGGAGGAGGGATTTTGTTACAAACACGACTGATTTTAGGGAGGGAGTTAGAACTACTAGGGGATCTAGTAGGTATCAAGGTTGTTCTGGTGTTCCAGGGGACTTTTGTACCTTTGTAGACAATTCTAGGTTAAGGAATTGCGCTAGAGAATCTAAAATGTTTTGTTTTAATTTGGATATTTTGATGACCAATGCTTTAAAATCATAAATAGGTGTAGACACTTAATCATTTATGATATATTAAAAGGGGCGACTCTTCGCGTTTAACAAAATTTAACTTTGAAATTATATGTAAGGTTGAACATAGGAACATATATGATTAATTAAATCTTCAAACAAAGTACTTAATTAATCATATATGGATGACGTGTGTAAAATCCTTTAGCAACCAAAAAAAAAAAATTAAAGCTTAAAAGGACGTGAAAATTAAAAGATGTAGAGGGATTAATTAAAACAGAACATTCCAATTAACTAATATATGTAAATGATCATAACTTCATAGGGGTTTTCAGATATATTGATATTCAATCTTATCTTATCCATATTTCCCATTAATTGCAAACATATGCACAGATAAACAAAATGAATACATAACAGAAAACATAAGATCCACTGGAACACAAGCTCCTTCAAGATGAATCTAGAATACCTCTACTAATCTCATAAAAACTCAAAGATTTATAATTCTTCTTACTAGTTTATCACAAGGGTTCAACCCTTCAAACTTTGAGCTGCAAATTACCTATAGAGTTTTCATAAAAATATCTTGATTTAAAACTCAAGATTTATTTAGAAAATATCTTTTAAAACTAATTATAAAAATAGAACTAGAAAATAGGAACCTTGAACTACTTGGACATCTTGCATAGAATTTGAGGCTTTCATTGATGACTGAGGCTGTAAATTTGTTATTCTGTTGCATTTCATAATTATCTGTCCTTTAGCTCCTACAAGATTGGATCCTACTGGTGCCATAAACCTATTGTTTTATCAATCAATGATGACATAGTTTTTCCCACATGTCTTCATCAGGAATATAATATTTTATCAATTTTTTGTAAGTCTCATTCACTTCAGTGTTTGATCTCATGTTGGATTAATAAATCAAAACTTAAACCTTCAATAAAATCCTTTCCTGTAGTTGGATGGAGGCCTGAAGCTGAGGGGTGACTTCTCCTTCTTATTCAAGATTTTTTTTTTCGCTACATTAAGTGGACAAAGACCAAAGCTATCAAATCCTTCAGAATATGCTAGGGCCGACTATGCATGAGCATGTGCAGTGTGAAAGAGAATCGAGGTATAATAGTGTGGTAAAAAATTAACATAGTCTACCAAGAGAAGAGCCACTAAAATTTTGGATAAAGGAACACTGACCAAGGGTATTCAATCTTTCTCTCGAATCTTTCAACTTTTCCTCTTCAAACTACTTGCTCTAGACTTCATAGCTTTCGATTTAATCCTCCATGCTCATCACACAGTCTCCAAAGTCTCCATGCTCACTGTTATGCTAGGCCAAAAATGGAAGGAAATATAGGACATATTTTTTGTCAAAGGAGAATAATGGCAGAAAATGATAGGCATTACAACACAACAACTAATTTTGGTAGTTGGCTCCAATACCATGTCAAGCCAGGATGTAACTCCTCAAAAATGAGATTGTATTATTCATTTAGGTTGTTCATTATTATATACAAGAGGGAGTGACTACTCAGTTTCATCTCCCGATGACTCTCCATTTCCTTTATTATTTACTTACATTATTTATAGCTGTTCACCCAATCCCTATGGTTAGGTGTCAAAAATATATAGCTATAGGGTGAAATCTATGCTAGTATTCTTCAAGAGGAACCAGTCTGCCTCCTCTCCCTCACAAACCTAGAAGTCTTTTCTAATGTAGGATACTATATTTTCTTATGAAACTTATTGATGTTAGCTTCTAGATTATGACACTTGTTTCCTAATTGCAAAATTAAATTTCTCTTAGTAAGTATCCTCCTGAATTCCATAATGGTTTCACCCATGTCTTCAATCTCATAATCTTCAAGACCTTCCTTTGTTTTTTAATTTGAAATCCTAATTAATGTTGTTGCATCTCTAGGTTTATGACCCATGTCATTCTTCACTTCTGTTATTACTTCTTTTTATTTCTCTAGTAATTGTTCTTGTTTAAAAATGATTTTTATTGAAGGCCACAAATGAGTTATGGATTCACTGATATCCAGCCAAATATTTTTTTTTGCTTGTGCAATTGTTTGAGCAATATCAGAGTTAGTTTTAAGGGTGTCTATTCTTTGAGTCAACCTATGAATCTTTTGTAGTTCTACCAAGTAAGCATTGTATGTTTCGATTTTCTGCTCCTGAATATTGTTAAGTTGAGCACTTAACTTTTCAATCTCTTGGCCTTTTAACATAAATATCCCATAGCTTTAGCTAAATCAGATGCTAAATTAATGGACCATGTTCTTTCTCTAATGTCTACTGCAATAGAAGTTCCTGTTGTTGAAGTACCTAACATGGAAGTTGTTACTATGGGAATAGTTGTTGATACATTAGCTTGTCATTCTTTTTCTTTTAATCAACTCTCCAATTCATTCTCCATCTTCTGTGTTTGCAGATTTTGTTCAACTATGATCTTGAACATGTTTTCTTTCTCCTTTTCCAGTTTTCCAACTTCTTTAGTTTTTGGATCCTTGGTAGAAGGGATTTTAAGTTGGTTCCTTAATGCTAAGATATCAACATTTTTTCTCTTGATCATTTCTTCAGCTTCTTTCACATTATTAGGATCATATTATAACTTAATCAAAAAATCTTATAAAGATTTAATCTTAGTATCCTTAGCCAGAGATGATATTTTTCCCAACATTAACTGTGACTGAGTATTATTTAATGAAACTTGTAACTTAGATCTTGCCATTGATGAACTATTAATAGTGAAATAAATCATTTCTATTGGTTTCTTGTGTAAGTCAATCTAGTCAATAGCATGAATTTTCTTAGTATTAAAAGTAAAATAGATTTCTTATAATATTCTACAGTCCTAGGGAATAGAACTTCGGGTTCCAAGAGGGCCATCTGAAATTGTCCTTTCTCAGTATTAAGTGTAGAAATAAGTTTCTGCTGAGAAGCTAAATTCTACTTCCAAAATTCAGAATAGGCAGTGACCTTCAATGCTTCATTTTTCCTTTTTATCTCCCTATATCTGGAAAAAATACTTGATTCTGTTGTACTATGAGTGGACTCTTATGTCTGAGATGTTTCTATTGCACTTTGAGAAACTTAGGATACATGGGAACTTGAGAAAATATCTCAATTCTTGGAAAATTTGTAGCATGAGGACCTGTGAGTACCAACGTTGTCTGTTCATGTGAACTTTCTTCCTAAAAATTTTCTTCAAGAGGATTAGCTTTCTTTCTTTTCTTAATCATTCTCAAATCTATCTCTTGAACTTTTGAAACTAAAGGGGAAACACTTTCCCTTATTTTCATAGATTTTTTCTCTTGTGGAACTAGATTCTGTGATGTTGTTGAAATGAAAACCTATTCTTCTACTTCCTGGAATGTATTTTCCTTCCATTCTACTTGATTAACGTATTGTTCTATTTCTGGTCTGGTTTTATGTGCATAAGGTTTAGTTTTCTGTTCTACCCTTAACCTATAAATAATACCCAAATGGATCATAAGTCTAGGAAAAGATAAATTTAAACTTCATCTATTTAAGATAACGTTTGCCTCCTTTACTGCTGCTATCGTGTTACAAATGAATCGCCCAATCTATTCTTTCAACTTGAATTGAGACTTCTTTTTACCTAACACAAAATGAAACTCATCCACGCTCATCATCTATCTGATGTATTATAATATAAAAATCTTGATGGGCATAAACTTTGGCAGTTTGTATAGAGGAATTTCACATCCATATACTCTAATTTTTGTGTAATTTTGATATAGATACCAATCTCTAGTTTTTGTCTGCTCACTCCGGTGAAGGATTCTTTTTATTTCAAGTGAAATCCTAAGAAGAACATCACCACTAAGAAAGCATGAAGTCATATGTAGAAACTAATTTACATAACCATGGAAGAAAATCCATTTGTGTTCTTCCTCACCAAGGAAGTCCAATTAATTATAGATTGAGGATTTCCTTCTTCATCTAGATTTTGTAATGGTAACTTGTTGAAGCCCTAAGAATTAGGTATACAACAAGGGGGATACCCACCCGGTCTGGACCTTGGTTAGTAGCTCCTTTTTCGTTTGGTATAGTGGGTCCGACTGGGGATATGGGACCAGTTTCCCAATTTATGTGTATGTGTGTTGAGAATTGATATTTCTTTCCTAATAACTTCTAAGTAGAATGCACCTATTCTAAATCTAATGCAATTGTATTCTAATGGACAAAAATATCTAATTATAAAACTAACCTGGGATTTAATATTTCATTTATGCGATCTAAAATGATTTCAAATGGAAATTGGTAATAAAGATCATTCAACTGCTATGACAAAAGAATTCAATAAAGATAAACCATTTCGTCTAAAAAGTTATACGAAACAATTGTGGAAAACATACCACTTATTAAGTTACTCATATATTAAATATAAATAAATAGCTATCACCATACAAAAGTGCCAAATGATAACTCAATCATCCAAGCATTCATATATAAATAACTGAACATGAATATCAGCTTAACACATAAGCAGAAATAGTTAAGAGATAAAAGTACCATTTATAATTAGTTCTACTCATGAGCTTCAGCAATAATGATTTGTCTCTTATTAATCCAACATCTACTAAGAGTACAAAATGGAAATATTAGTAGTATATATTAAACCCATATATCAATAAATCTTGTTCCATTCATTCATCAAAACCTCCTCGGAGGGTCCAAAAGTGCATGTTCTGCGGACAAGTTTTTGACAAATTTCAGGAACCTTCTCTAAATGCATGAGAAGGGTTTAAATACTACTAGCTAAATCTAAAAATAATTTATTACAAAAATGTAGGATGCGATTTAAATGACCGTACTCATTTCAGGCAAAAATAAAGCAAAACTAAAACTAAAACTGAATCTAAAACTAAAACTGGCAACTAACTATCTATGTATCTATTCCTTGTAGTTGCATGCATTTAGCATTTTCCTGAGGAGAGTTGGCTGGCTGACCTCCGACTTTAGTTGTCCTACAAAAACGCAATTGGCAAGTGCTGGCACCATCTTCTCTGTAGAATTAATAATACATTTGAGAGTCATGCACCGGCTGTGTGGTTTTACCAAGTACGTCCAGTAAGAATCCCAATTCAACTTGGTTAACCCTTTGATGGACTCTGCTCTCTCTTGAGCCTTCTATCTTCAGCTTGTCTGTAGATGCTGTACATTTGGTAAATATTTACATACCACTTGAGGGTATCCTTGATAATTACCACTTCTTTTAGAATTCAGGTTTTGCCTTTCACCTTTAGCACTTTTTCCTACAAATTTTTGGGCTTACAGGTGACTGAGCGATTAGAGGCCTTCCTTTTTGAGGGGTTTTTCCGAGTTATGCACAATGAATCGTGCATCAGAAACTTCCTTTGTTTCTCGATCCGGGCTTCCCTAGTGCGATTTTCACCTCTTGCGTGCTTTTTGTTAAAGGATATAAACCTTAAATTTTTTGGAAAGAATGATTCCATGAGTTCTTGGTTCTGAGTTTTAAATTCTTTATTCGGGATATCAGCATTATCCAGTACCCATTTGACAATGTCTATGTATGGAATATTTTTAGGCCTCGGTGCTATCCAGTGCAAGAACGAACATGCTAGTTCTGTAATAGATGCCTCAGACGACTCACCAGGGAAAATTTTGAGAACCACCCTAAATTTATATGTATAATAAATGGGCTAATCCCCATGATATATTGGAAAAATTGGAGGCGATTTTATCAATAATATAATATGTATATACAACTTTTTGGCGAATCTCTCACCAGATTATATTATCTTGTACAGTTATGGAGAATCTTTCACTGAATTATAAAATCTTGTAAGATCTTGGAAAATCTTTTACTGAATAATAAAACATTGTGGACTCTTGGCGAATGTTTTTTTAAAGTATGAAACCATCTATGATAATAAGAAAACATATTCATTAAACTGCAATATACTAACATATATGTTTGGAAAAAGAAACATAATTTTCTCTTCCTACAAACAATGTTTAAAGTTTCAGTGGCCATGTTTGTCAAGGTTCTTACAATACACTCTTTCATATCCTTCTATTAGTTTTGATAATATTCCACAACAAAGTTCTTGTAGGTGTTGATATTGACAACGAGTTCTGTCAAGGTAGGAGAGATTAGTCTTTTCTCTACAATTTTTGTCAAGCTACCAGTTTTTCAAGTTATCAAATTTCTTTCTTATTCCATAGACTCCAACTATGAGATAAAAAAAAACACATCAAGTTTGTTTACCCCAACACGCCAACAAGTAGCAAGCCCCAACTATCATATATAAGAAAGTATTAGGTATCCCAAGGGCTTGAATGGGATCTAACTTAAAGAAGTCACCATTGTGAGGATCCTTCCAATCAATATATGAATATATAAAAATTGAATATTTATTATTTTAATTGGAAATCTTCAATTAAATAATAAAATTTAATTACGTCTCTCCCATTCTAAATTGCTTATTAGCATGATTCACTAACCTCATAGGTCTGGCATTTTTTAATAGCATTGTAACATGTAGATTAATTTCCTTTTTGGTGAACAATATCCACCTTTTAGGAAAATATGGTGCAGTGGCTCCAACCCATATAGATCATTAGGACAAACTAAGAATAGCACAGAAGATGAAAGGTTGTACAAACCAACTTATTCTTCAAACAACTAATCCAACATCAGTACCTAAACTCTTTCATAAAGATATCATATTGAGAATGTTCGAAAAATGGTGGGAAATCTTCTGCAAGGGTGATGTGGAAAGAGTGGTAAGATTTCATTATTTTGAATTTTTTTGTTAAATCAGAAAAAGTTAAAAACCAATATTAATGGAGATATTGGAATTTTTTAGTAAATTTTGTGAAGCGACTAAATGTTGCTTTAACCATTCACCTTAAGATGTTTTTACAATATAATTTCCTAAATCTATTTAATATCTTCATTATCATAGAAACCAACCTATATCCATCTTAACTCTACATCTACCACTCTTAGGGGGACGAAATCTATTTATCCCTCTAAGCACTTGGTAGACCCAGAATTAAGATGGATCTAAGATGATCGAATTTCCCCTTTAAATAGTCTATGCTCACATGAATACCATGGTATTACCATGGGTCAATACCATGGGTTATCATAAACTTGGAGCTTAAAAATTACTATTAGTAAGTTATAAAAATTAATAAAATTAATATTTTATTTTTATTTTATTT
>APFE030829010.1:169947-188999 GCA_000404065.3 Pinus taeda | reverse complement strand
GATTACTTTTATCTGTTGTTGCTGCTTTTGATTTTGAGGTAGAACAGATGGATGTGAAGACAACATTTCTTCACGGGGATCTGGAAGAGGAAATCTACATGAAGCAACCTAAAGGCTTTGTAGTGAAGCGTAAGAAAGAACTGGTATGCAAGTTAAAGAAGTCTTTGTATGGGTTAAAATAGTCACCAAGGATGTGGTATCAAAAATTTGATACATTTATACAGGGACTTGGCTTCACCAGAAGTAAAGCGGATCACTGTGTGTATTTTAAATTAATTAGTGACCATGTTATTTATCTGGTCTTGTATGTGCATGATATGTTGCTGGTTGGAAATGACAAAGAAATTATCCAGGATTTCAAGACCCAATTGTCCTCCAAATTCGACATGAAAGATCTTGGTGCTGCAAACTATATTTTGGGCATGCAAATTAAAAGAGATCGGGCAAAGAGGAAGCTCTGGTTAAACCAGAGGAAGTATGTTAAGACAATACTGCAGAGGTTTAATATGCAGGATAGTAAACCTGTGAAGGTTCCTATTCCTGTAGGTGTGAGGTTATCTACTGAACAGTGTCCCAAGACACAAGAAGAAGAAGAGGACATGTCCCGTGTTCCATTTGCAAGTGCAGTCGATAGCTTGATGTATGCAATGGTATATACTAGACCATACATTGCACATGCATTGGGAGTATTGAGCAGGTTTATGTCGAAACTAGGGAAGGAGCATTGGAAAGCAGTGAAGCAGGTTTTCAGGTATTTGCATGGCACTAGTGATTATGGTTTGTGCTACCAAGGAAGACTAGGATTGGATAGAGTGTTGGATATTCGTGGCTTTGTTGATGCAGACTTGGCTAGAGATCTAGATCATAGAAGATCTACAAGTGGGTATGAGTTTAACCTATTTGGAGGTGCAGTCAGTTGGATGAGTAAGAAACAATCTGTAGTGGCACTATCAACTATAGAGGCAGAATACATGGAAGCCACTCATGCAAGCAAGGAAGCAGTTTGGTTGCAGAGATTGTGTTCAAGTATGGGGTTAGTACAGGGAGCTATAAGGATAGACTGTGACAATCAAAGTGCAATTTTGTTGGCAAAGAACCCTTCTTATCATTCAAAGACAAAGCACATTGATGTTCAGTATCAATTTGTGAGGGATATGATAGAAGACAAAAAGGTGTTGCTGGTAAAGGTGTACACTTTGAAGAATACTGTAGATGCATTGACAAAATCTCTTAGCTTTTGAGAATTTCTCTTGGTGTAGAGAAACAATGGGTGTTTCAGGGCTTGAAAAATGACTAAGCTCTCCTGTGGCCCCCTATGGAAAGAAAAAAACAAGTGGGATATTATTGGGTTGTGTTATATTCTTTCCACATAGTTAACAGGGGGTTTGAGGGGTACTCGTAACCCCACTTTATGGGGTCTGGGGTAGCGCCTCGGAAAATTTTGGTTTTGGACCCCATGTTAGGTTAGGCAGACCCACCTATGGTTTTGTGCATGATTTTTGCACATGTTTTTTGGACGCGATGGTTTTCGGTCCATGGTTTTGGACGTGATGGTTTTCGGTCCATGGTATTGGATGCTTCGGCATGTCTAAATATGTTTTGTAACATTGAAAGGAACATAATGAAAAATCAAGCTGGTAGTCCTGATTTTGGGATCCAGTGGGAAATCTCTGTGTATACGTGTTTTATGTGTTATGCTCTCGCATTTTTATTTTTCCTGTGATTTAGAATTCGTATGCAGGTAATTCTGTACGAGGTTAAAACCTACATGTAGCTGGAGAAACCATCCAAAAAGGAAATTAGTTCTAACCCTGCAACTTCCTATAATATTTTCTCCATGGGACACAAAGGAAAATTATCTTTTTGGGATGCTTTGTTAAAATGTCGAAAGTCAATGCAAATTCTAGTGTCTCTGTTTTTCTTTCTAACGGGAACCATATTGGAAATCCATTTACAATGTCGAATGGGAAAAATGATTTTGGCTTTCAATAACTTATTGAGCTCAGATTTGATCTAGTTTTCTAGATTAGGATGGATCTTTCTTAGCTTTTGTTGGACAGGTTTTTCATCGTTTATCATTGGGATAGCATGTTGAATGATAGAAGTGTCATAAGTCTTAAGTTCATTGTAGTTCTGGGAAAAGACACTTTTGTATTGTTTCAGGAAACGAACATACGCTAATATTTCATCATGGGCTAGGCCAAGACCTAGATTGATATTCTGCACCTTGGTATCAAATCCTATATCTACTAATTCATAGTTCAGAGTTGAAATTTGAAGTTTTGAATTGGTAGATCTTTTGAATCGATCTTGTTGTAATTGTTTGTCATGTTGGTCCTCATCTATTATCTGATTAGTGTAAGATCCTTCTGATGTGACAAAGCTTACAATATCAGGATCGTCATTGAAAATTCTCCAATTGGTAATGTTATCAAGAATCCAGGGTCTAAAGATTAATTTGATTGAAAATCTATTGGGGCTATAGTCATCCGAGGCAATGAGCTTGGAAGCTAAGTTTTCCAAGAGGTTAACACTAGCATTTTGGATTCTGGGAATTGATGAAATATTGAATGCTAGAAAATGTTTAGTCAGATCTTGTACTAAAGATTGATAATGCTTTAAATGACCTGGTAGACAATGTATAGTATTTCGTACCTGTCTGATAAAAATTCAAAATCTCTGAAGACTTGTAGATATTTGATATCTAATCCGATTGCTTTTTATAATCCTTGGACTAAAGCCTCGTATTCTACAGTATTATTGGTGCAATTGAACTCCAGTCTACAAGTTAGCATAGTTTTGTTTCCTTCTAGACTGATTAGTATGCATTATGCTCTTGCTCCCTCATTAGACTTAGAACCATCAAAAAATAACTTCCAAAATAAATATTTATTTACAGGACTATCTACGAAATTAACACATTTAGAACTATCTGTTTGAGAAAAAATTTCTACTTGAGATAAAACAAAATGTTCTAAGTAAGGTGAAGTATGAGCATTAAAATTTCCTAAGAAAGAATCAACAAAATAGTTGCCAATTATATTGTTGTTGTATGCTACAGGTTCATTTTCTCCTTCCGATTCTATTACTATGTATTTATGATGTCTTTCTCGCTCAACCTTTATTTGATTTGGTTTACCATTGTAAGGGAGCCACATATGTGACCAATCAGTTGCAAAGTATCCATGAAGCTTTTCAAACCAATCCATGCTAACAATTAGGCCATAAAATTATTGAATTTCTGCAACTAAAATGTCAATAACTTGACACACCTTTGGATTAGATGATAGCCTTATGGTAACCTGATTTAGTTCACCGATCACTTCAACTTGTGATCGATCCAGCTGAACTATGTGTACAGTAGATTTTTGAGGTTGAACATTCAACTTTGCACATATTGATTTAGGTAAGATATTAGATGAAGCTCCCAAATCAACTAAACAATTATGCAATTTTTTGTTGAAAACTTCATAAGGAAGAAGAAATCGGGGAGTATGAGATCTTGAGCTTCCTCCAATTAAAGCGATATCATTTGGATCAACTTTATTGGTCGCATTAGTTGGAAGTTTTCCCATCTCATGAGAAGCTTGCGAGATTATAGCGGTGGGCAGAGGTGCAACTGGTACTACTTGTAATTCTTTCACTTGCTCAACTCATAAAAATTAATGTTAGCCCTAGTCTTCTTCATGTATTCTATGATATTATTCTCCATCTCATTATAACAATCAATGTTTTAGATTGATTTGGTGAATCTGTTTGGATTGGGCTTGTTTGAGTCACTTTGGATGATATCTTCTTTGTTGTGACTTTATCCTTAGACATCGAGCTTGCACTCTTTGGCTTAGGAGTAGGCTAAGGAGGATTGAGTTGATTTCTACTTCTAGTACTGACTGGCAATGCCTCTCGATCCTCTTCATCTGGGAGGATGAAATCCCACATTCGTTGTACTTCTACAACTTTTTCTTCATTGGTAGGTTCTTCGGTAGCAATTTCATCTTCTTCTTCTTCTGATTCAACATTTGTAATAGCATTGGAAGGCTTTGAATCAGTTGAAGGATTTCTTCTATAAGGCTTGTACGGATTTTTAGAAGAAGTCTCTAATACCATTTTCTTAATGTCAACCATTTCGTTAGACATGGTTTTCAAAACTTTCTGCAATCCTTCTAAATCAAATGGGTCTTTCGATTGATTTTTCTTTAGATCTTCCTTAAAAGTAACCTTCTTAGATTTTTGTTCATCAACGATGTTTTTATTTTCTATGGCTATGATACGTTTCTCTACCACTATTGCTTCCTTCATATTGTCAGCTAAAGTTATTTTGCTAGCCCTATCAACGAAGATTGCTATGTTTGATGGTAGAGTAGATATATACCATTCACTTCAAACTTCTTTTCTAGGCTTGGACGAGGTAGGACTCTTTTTCAACAGTTTAGTGAAACGTGAGTTGAAATATTTAATAGGTTCCTTTGACTTAGTCCTAAGGTTAGACAGGTTGTTGATCAGTGTCGTGGTAGACCTGTCATCTCCGAACTTAGTAAAGAATTGTTCTTGGAAAATATCCCAACTAGTAATAGATTTGGATGGTAATGAGAAATACCATGATCCGTATGCTCCTTCAAAAGTGTAAGTAAATAGCCGAACAACATCATCTTCATTAGTGACCCCATTGATATTTATAGATAACATAAAGTTATTTATATGTTCTTCTGCTAGCATGCCTTTTTCAGGTTTGAAATTATGCAGCCATTTTCAGGATGGGTCGGTATTTGACTCAAGGACGAAGGCATTAAGACTGCCCCTAGGTTATTCCATGGATATTGGGCCATCATTGAAATACTAACAGAGGAAAGTGAAAAAGATGATCCCTGCAGTTGGAAAGATGAGGATATTATAGTTCGAGATGATTGAGAAGGAGATATGGAAGTTCCAATGCACTGGTGGACAATAATCTGAAGTGGAGGGGTGGATGGTTGACTTCGCGATGGAGTGGTTGAAATGGATGATGATGATGAAAGAGTCTCACTATCAGACCCTTTAGGTGATTCCCTTGCTCTCTTCCTTGTAGGTAGAGGTAACTCAGTTGGTTCAATACCAATTTTCACTCTTCAATCTTCTAAGAGGATGAGCAAGGTTATATTGCGAAGTCACACTACCTTGAGATTCTTCAGATCTTTGAGGTGATATAGAAAATCATTGAAGTTTATGGATCAAAGGTTCAACTTCAAGAGGTTCAATAGTAGATTTATCTAATATGTCAGGGTTTATGGCAACTTCTGTTGTTTTATTGACTTCTTGCTCAAGATTTAAAGATTCTAAATGCAATGGAGAAGTCGGGGGAGATGGTGAGGGTGATTTACTCTCATAATGGTATTTAGATTTAGATTTACTTTCCATTCATAGATCAGGGCCCTCCTTCTAGTGCCAAATATGTTGAAGCCTCAAGAATCAGATCTACAACAAAGGGGATACCCACCCGGTCCAGACCTTGGTTAGCATCTCCATTTCTATTTGGTATAGTGGGGCTAACTGGGGATATGGGACCAGTTTCCCAATTTGTGTGTGTGTGTTGAGAGTTGATATTTCTTTCCTAATAACTTCTAAGTAAAATGCATCTATTCTAAATCTAATCAATTATATTCTAATGAATAGAAATATCTAATTCTAAAACTAACCCGGGGTTTAATCTTTCATTTATGCGATCTAAAATGATTTCAAATGGAAATTGGTAATAAAGATCATTCAACTGCTATGAGAAAAGAATTCAATAAAGATAAACCATTTCATATAAAAATTTAGACGAAACAATTGTGGAACATATACCGCATAATAAGTTACTCATATATTAAACATAAATAAAAAGCTATCACCGTACAGAAGTGCCAAATGATAACTCAAGTATTCATATATAAATAACTGAACATGAATATCAGCTTAACACATAAGCAGAAATAGTTAAGAGGTAAAAGTAGCATTTATAACTAGTTCTACTCATGAAATTTATAAATAATTATTTATCTCTTCTTAATCCAACATCTACTAAGAGAACAAAAGTGCAACATCAATAGTAGATATTAAACACAGATATCAATAAATCTTGTTCCATTCATTCATCAAAACCTCCTCGAAGGATGCAAAAGTGCATGCTCTGAGGACAAATTTTTGACAAATTTTAGGACCCTTCTCTAAATTCATGAGAAGGGTTTAAATACTACTAGCTAAATCTAAAAATAATTTATTAAAAAAATTTCGGATGCGGTTTAAATGACCATCCTCATTTCAGGAAAAAATAAAGCAAAACTAAAACTAAAACTGAATAAAAAACTAAAACTAGAAACTAACTATCTATGTATCTATTCCTTGTAGTTGCAAGCGTTCAGCATTTGCCTGAGGAGAGTTGGTTGGCCGATCTCCGACTTTAGCTATCCTGCAAAAACAGAATCAGCAAGTGTTGGCATCATCTTATCGGCAGAATTAATGATACATTTGAGAGTCATGCACTGGCTGTGTGGTTTTACCAAGTACACCCAATAAGAATCCCAGTTCAACTTGGTTAACCTTTTGATGGACTCTGCTCTCTCTTAAGCCTTCTATCTCTAGCTTGTCTGCAGATGATGTACATTTGGTAAATATTTACATACCACTTGAGGATATCCTTGATAATTACCACTAGTTTTAGAATTCAGGTTTTGCCTTTCGCCTTTAGCACTTTTTCCTACAAATTTCTGGGCTTACAGGTGATTGAGTGATTAGAGGCTTTCCTTTTCGAGGGGTTTTGCCTAGCAATGCGCGATTAATCATGCATATGAAGCTGCCTCTATTTCTTGATCCGAGCTTCCCTGGTGCGATTTTCGCCTCTTACGCACATTTGTTAGAGTATATAAACCTTAAATTTTGTGGAAAGAACGACTACATGAGTTATGGGTTCTGAGCTTTAAATTCTTTATTCGGGATATCAACATTATCCAATACCCATTTGACCATTTCTATGTATGGAAGATTTTTAGGCCTCGCCGCTATCCGGTGCAAGAACGAACATGCTAGTTCTGTAATAGATGCCTCAGATGACCCGCTTGAATCTGCAGTTGCTATAACCTCCATTACTCTAGGATTTTTATCCTCGAGTATGTTGTACATGCTTTCCCAAGTGGTAATACCGACATCTTTGTTATAGGTGGTGTCTGTGTATAAGGGCGTCATTTCTTTATCTTTAGAACTTGGAGCTTTACCCTTCTTTCCCATAATATTCTGAGCTCTGCTATGTATACTTCTATGCTATGTATACTTCTCTGCTACAGTTTTCAAACGAGGCAAGAGTAAAGATAAGAAAAAGGTGACGGGAAATCTTTAAATGCCGAAAACATATGAAATATATCACCCTACGTGAAATGGCTCTTCGATCAGACCAAAACCATATTTCATTAATGATTGCCAACTAACTCATTAATTAACATTAACGCATAACTAGGCATCGATTTATGGAAAATGTTTTTTCGAACAACGAGCCGTGTAGATCCGCGATAAGTGATTTTGAGATTTTCTTCACAATATCGCAGATCACAATATCACTAATTCATTGCATGTGGCATATCATCCATTAACGTGTTCTCTGTGAAATACAATTTGTGAGACTCGCCATCGCATATCGGCAGTTTGTGGCATTTCACCTTAAGAGATATTTGAGGCATGCGATGTGATGAGCATCTTTTAGTGCATGATTTCGCGTCGGGATTTCGCAATCTTGGAATTCCGCTTATAGGAAGGAATTCATTACCTTTTAGCGATGCGATGATTTTTATTGAGAGAGTGGTTTTATTCGAACTTTATCATTAAACTTAAGTATTTTTAGATTTTTTGGGTATTCTCCTAAGTTTCAGATAGTAAGTTTTATTAAAAAAGGAATACAAGCACTAAGAATTTTTTAATGAGGGTCCCCACTTATTTAGTATTAGTAATAAAACTAAATAAGAAGGGGGGTTGTTGATGGCCACAACATATCTTAATGTGTTTGCTTGATTAAAAAGGAGAAAGTATATAAGAACTAATTTGTATTTGAACGCTCATTCAGTAGAAAACTTTTGAAATTGATCATGAATAGGTTTTGCCAAAAATTTACTATAATTGAACATAAGTGATGGTTTATCACCTACTGAAAACAATCATAAAAATCCTAGAATGACTTCATCGACTCATTGATCGGTTGGATACCTAAGAGACATGAAACCATTGAAATAAATTGTCTAGTCATCTATGGAAACATTAAGGAAGGGTATGGTCGAGTTGTTCTTGGAAACTCTGCATTTTCAGGTAAAAATATCTCAGAAAATTTTTCTTCCCGAGGAAAATTAAGTTTATTATAGATTTCCATGTGAAAATGTATATAAAAAATATGTAAAATGGTTGAGAGTTTGATTTGAAGCATTTGGCATATTGACTCAGGGGATATTGTAAATAGGATATCATTGTTCTAGGAAATAATGCCTTTTTGACTTGGGATATACCTAAGGTGACACCAAGTTACGAATTCAGGAAAGGAATGAGTCTCAGGGAAAATGAATTGATGCAAGAAGGAGTCCCATATAATCAATTCATTTCTAGCATCTAATAATTTCTATTTTTCCCATTTCTGATGTTCATAAAGATCAAAATCACATTAGGTTTCATAAATTTTGTACTGCTGGTAAACTAAGGATAGTTTGTCTAAATCTATAATAGGGGAAACAATGGGTTTTCTGCAACTACTTTGGACTTTACTTTAGAATAAGACATGAAGAATGATGAAATTTAATGTAAAAATGTCATTTACTAGGCAATTGACTTGTTATTGTAGTGATAGATGATGTACATTGATGCTTCTTGTAACGTACTTGTGCACCTGCAAGATGAAATAAATAAAAAAAATAAGGAAAACACATCGTGTTTTATTTATTTTGTAGAGGTTTTGACCATTTGGGTAATAAACATTAATGGGAGCGGGGCTTTATCTGTGACAGTGCAATGCTCAAATGGTATAATGGTTTAATAATTGGAACGAATGGGAAATGGATAGATGGCAGGAGAGGAGTGTTGATCGATCATTTGATGGGAGCAAAAAATGAATGAGGGACAATTTTCATGGGGTGCGATGTTTGTTGTTTTCAACAGGGAAGTTATGAAGTGAACGTGAGGGTGACACTTCGATTGAGGCAGATTTCATAAATTATCTTTTTGGACCCTCCCCCCCCCCCCCCGCCCCACCACCTTTGTTAAATGTTAGAAGCACTTGGGGTGGCGTCCAAAATGTTTCCCTAGCCTTTGATTTGGATGTGGAGCATCTTGATGGACGACAATAGCGTGATACATAAGATATATGAGAAAAAAATCACATCTTAGTTTATGAAATATTTAGTTAGTCATTAACCAATTTTTAAAAGATAAATTAACAACTAATTAACATCTATGATGAAATTTAGAGTAGCGCGCCATTTCTATCGGATTTTGTTATGAAACCAACTCAAAAAAAGATAGAAAAGATAGTTGAACGCCTTAGAATTCAGCTTGTTCGAGGCGGTAACCTCCTTTAAATTACACAGGTGAACAATTCTTGGATGATACAAATGACAAGACCTCCTTTCTATATATAGGAGTCTAAGGAGTCACAATATAAACATAGCTGACATAACAATAATAATGTAAGGGCACAATAATAACAATAGTGGCCTTCTATGGGGCACAATAGTAACAATATGGGGACTACATGGTTACAACAATATAATAAGGGGGTTGTACTAATAACAATAAGGGGTTACACTAGTAGTATAGGGGCCTAACATGCCCCTCTCCATCAAAAAGTGTTGTCCTCAATGCTTGAGTAGTTCTTGATGTTTCTGTAGAATATTATTGTCCTCCCATGTGGAATCCTCAGTAGGTGAGTTCTTCCACTTGATGAGATACTCTGAAATTGATCTATTTTGTAGCTTTCAAGTTCTTGCTTCTGTGACTGCTCCAAGTTCCAAAATTATTTGAATGAGTGGCCACACTTCTTCTTCCTTCTTCCATTCATCCCTTGCTTTGCTTATCCAATCTAGTTAGATAATAGAGATAGCACAAAACAAGGCTTCCACATCCTCATCCTTTCTTGAGAGTGCACCTGCAACAAAATTTTGCTTCTCTTTTCTATAAATGATGTCAAACTCATAACCCAATATATTTGTGACCCATTTTTTTTGTTCTTCTATAGATAATATTTGTTCTAAAAGGTATTTAAGACTATCATGATCCATTTTTACCTTAAAGTATCTTCCCATTCGGTAAGGTCGCCATTTCTTGAGTGCAAGTAATATTTCCAGCATTTCCTTCTCACAAATATCTTGCTTGAGATGTAGCAATAAAAGTACCCAATCACCTACATCAAAACATTTTTCACTACAATGTTTATCTACCTGTTGTTTCATTTGATTTTGCACCAAAGTGCCATTATCCTTTAAAAGTTGGAGAACATGTTGTTGATGCTCGATGTGATCTTTCACTACATGAACCTTTTTCTTCTTGATATGTCCTTCTATCTTGAGAGTTTGAGGAGTGGTAATTTCTTCCAATGCTTTACAAGATATGGTCGGATTCATTTCTTGATGCTCGATGTGATCTTTCACTTCTTGAACATTTTTCTTCTTGATATGTCCTATCTTGATAATTTTAGGAGTGGTAATTTCGGTCAATGCATAACAAGATATGGTTGGATTCATTTCTTCTTTCTCGATGTGATATTTCACTTCTTAAACCTTTTTATTCTTGATATGTCCTTCTATCTTGAGAGTTTGAGGAGTGGTAATTCTTGCCAATGCTTTATAAGATATGGTCAAATTCATTTCTTCTTTCTCTAGGGTTGGTTCCTGGTGTATATACACTTCTTTTGATGTTTCTTGATCCTTTTCTTCCTCCTCTTCATAATCTATGTAAAATTATTTATTCTCAACACACTTATGACCTTTAGTGCATTTGCTATCATAATTGTAACAAATCCCTTTCTCTCTTTTCTCTTTCAATTGTTGTGGTGTAACCCTTGTAGGTTGTGGAAGGCTAGGAGAAAAAAAACTTCCATTATTATAGTTGTGAGGGGTATAATTCCTTATTTCCATAATTTTACTTTCCACTATGTAACAAATCTCTTTTACTCTTTCCAATTGTTGTGGTGTTGCTCTAAAGAAGGTGTTTCTCTTTCTGTGCTCATAATGTGCTATCATTTCCTCTGTGAAAATTGACCACGTAACAAGTTGTTTACGAGAACAAAGCCCTTTATATCATAAAAATTGATCTGGTTCTAATTATGAAGATTCAATACATACCTTTTGTAATAGTGGTACACCATGTAGACCAAAATATTGCTCCATCTGAAGTATCCAATTTACTGGATCCTTGCCATCAAACTTCCTCATATCACCATTTCTTGGTTTTAGGAGCTCGACATTGAAATGACTGTAACTCTGTAATTTGGATTCCTCCAGTTTGGAAATTGTGACCTTTAGTAGCCCTCTATGTCCTCTTTCCAATGCCACTAGTCTGATAGAAATTGGATTCTCCATGGAAGAGTTATGCTAAATCTCCCATGATGACCTGATTATAGACTAGTTCAGTAGAGCGAATTTGTGTGGCGTGCCACGTGTCATTGTTTCAACCTTTGGATCTGAAAAATATATACAGGAAACTATAGTCTATCCTCTTTCTACAACTTCTGATGAAATTTCAATCTAATGCTCAAAACATAAGTGATGACTATTTTCCCTAGGTCACCTGTTTGGAACGTAATTCAAGAGTTTGCAAAAATACCGACTTCCTCAGATCATATCTCCAAAACTAATGTGCGAAAAGCTCTAAAATTCACACCCGAGGTTTAGAGAAATTTCTTCTCAAACTGGTTTTTTGTGTCTAAGTTTTTGAAGTCTACACACAATCTTATTTCCCCATTTTTCTTCATAACAGGAACTAGATTTTCTATCCAATTAGAGTACCTTAGGGGGACAATAATTTTTGCATCCAATAATTTCTTCAGCTCTCTCTCAATAGTTGGAAGTAAAAATGGATTTATTCTCCTCAATTATTGTTTGAATTGTTTAGCTTCTAGCTTGAGAGGAATTTTATGTTCAATAAGAGTTGTGTCATAAGTTTTAAGTTCTTCATATCACCATGAAAATATATTTTATAATGTTTAAGAAGACTAACATAGTTTTCTTTGTTTCGTGAGGTAAAGATGCTGAAATTTTTACATTTATTATTTCTTCACTGGTTCCAATATTACAATCCTCCACATCTTGTTATTGTGTACTTAATAATGAATTTTTTGAGACATAGTTATTATCAACAAGTTTTTTTAAGAGGAAATAATCTTTTTGGAATGTAATTATTAAGCAACTTAATGATATTATGATCAACAATTTTATGTTTTAACTATCAAGTTTCATTTTCATCATTTGACTTACTTTCATTGATTTTTTCTTCTTCAATTTTTAGATGAAAATCCATGAATTTCTTGTAAGATTTTTTTTTATTTCTTATCATATTCGAAAACTTGCCAATGTTTAACTTTGTTAGGAATTGAAGGTTTGTATTTTACTCGAATTTGATATTACAATTTCATAGGATCAAGAATTTCGAAGGAGCTAGCAGAGACTACTAAAGAATCTGCATAGATATTTTCATCTCTAGGGATTGTTGTAATATTAAAATCTTGAAAGGAATCATCCATATAATCCCATATGTCATTTTGATAAGATATAAGCCTAAGGTGTTTTTCTTGGCATAGATTTCTTAGTTGTTTCACAATTAGCTCCATTTCACTCAATACACTTAAGTTTTGGACTTTAAAATTTTTGGGATAACTCTAGTCCCAAAAATAAGGCTTCATACGCTACTACGTTATTTGTAACATCAGACTCTAGGTTGAAAGATCTAGTTATATTTTCTTTTTCTTCTAGAGAAATAGGTGCAATTTTAGCTTCAGCTCCATCTTTCAAAAAGTCTCCATCAAAGTACAACTTCCAAACATCAGTATTTATACATTGGGGTTTACTTATAGTTTTTTCAATTTCAAGTTGAGAGTTTTGGAGATTATTAGCTATTAAAGTAAAACATCCAACATATTGACCAACTCCATAAATGGGATGGTTTATTGCTTGATCATATTTGCAAAAAATATTTGCCCCATAAACATGATTTGTAGCAAGATACATATCCATTTGCAGACTTCCCCCTAGCTTGGCACAACAAGATCTAGATAATAACATCCCAAATTTTGGTGGAATATATGTAACAACAATATATAGAACTACACCCTTAACAGGGATCTGAGCAAGTGTTACACCTAAATATTTGCTTAATCCAAGACAAGGTACCTTGTTTGATTGAAATGTATATAGATCATGATAGGATATTGTGATTTGTAATTGAAGTTGGTCCATAATTACTTTAAGCTCTAGATTATGAGAGGCCCGGAAATCTAGCATACAATTATATACGAGATAATCATGAACCTTCAAAGTAATGTAGAAAGGAGGGACATTTTCATCAATCATATCAAAACTAGGACCAAATACTACTGAACGTTTTTTGTCTTGTAAACTAATTACATCCCCTTCAACATCAATACATGAAGATTGAATACATTTTGACACTTAATTCTTATAACCTATATTTTTTGAGAGTTCAGATAATGGGATTGGAATCTTAACTCTCTCTAATTCTTTTTCCACATTAAAATTTGTTGGAACAACTTTTTTATATGTATTATGTTTACTTGAATGATTTAGTGGATGAACCAATGTTGTTTGTGTTTCAACTATTTTGACATGAGGTTCATTAACAGTAACATTTTTAGCTAGTCTATCACGTCCTGATCTTGGTCTCAAATCATATCTTCTACTTAATTCAACAATAAGGAATTCATAGAAGGCCTGATATTTTGAAACTTGAGGAGCCACTTGGTTTTGAACTTAAGGTTCATCATGATAAATTGGAATGATAGCATTTTATAATGATGGATCACCAAAATAATTGATATCATTTGTAATCAAAGGACAAGTTTCTCCACATTCCTAATCATAAATCATTAATGGGGATTGGATGGGTTGATCAATATTAGGTTTTTGCAAGATTTGAGGTTGAAAGGGTCTCTTATATTGAACTTAAGGCCTATTTGACACTGGCTGAGATACTCTATGTTTTGCTTCCATTTTTTAAATTATATTTGAAATATTTCTTAGTAGAGAAGTGTTGATGCTGTTGGATCCACAAACACTCAGGGGATCTCCCGGTATGAAGTCCCAACTAGATCTCACACCATTTCGTGTAGGATTCCCATCTAGTATGATGCCCAGGTTGTCATTATCTTAAACATATGCCTTAGATCTTGATTGTCAACACATGAGAGTGGTTTACTTAGTCTTGAAAAAATGAGGTTTGCATGCCTGGTGAGCGCTTAGTGTCACTTGTTTCAAGGTTCTTTCACTATAGAGGGAGAGGGTGAGAGTGAGTCTTAGGCCGAAAGGGAATAATCCCAACTCTATTAGAGACACAAAACATGACAGGACATGTGTATATTCCAGATGCAGCAATCAAAAACACAAGGTGAACCGATATCACGTACAACAACTAGTGGAATAGTCGACACAAGTGTGATGGTCGTTATAACAAGTTTATATGAATGAATATGTGGAGTGTCCCATGGAATAGTCCACACAGGTGAGACAACATTAAAAACTAATAAAACACATTTCCAACAACATATGTAATAATATAACCAAAATAATTAAACTGTCTTAATACAGGTTAAAGCAACATGCATTACAAGCATCCAAAAATTAGTCTTACAAACCAATACAATACATGTGTGAAAATTTGTTTCCCTATTAACAAACTTCTGAATTAAGTGATAGTTCCAAGATAGATTCATACACCAATACATCACTAACCCCAATAGGAGGGCATTGGAGCTACTTCTTGCTCCACAAAGAAAAGATTACAAAATATCAAAGCTATGTGGGAGGAGCCAAGGTGAAAAGACCATTGCATGTACAAATGAAGGGTATACATAGCCAAGGGTGAAGCTAACATTTATGGCTACTCGAATTCCCACGTAAATGTTCAATTTACATCACTCTTTGAATTACATGAATATTTGACCTCACCCTTTGTTCTCTTGGAATTTGACATTACATTATGTTGATTACACAATTATGACGCAATGTAGTGATGTGGCCAAGGCGACTCATGACACAACTCGACATGACACTGTTGGTATGCACATGATGGATTTGTTGTTCGTGTCGAGATGTTGTGCTGTTGAGTGACGAGTGTGCCCATGGTGTACCATAGCTTCACCTCCACATGGAAGAGTGTATGGAGTCTTCAATGGTCTTAGTGTTCGATTGATACTTTTTGCACACGCGTATGCCTCCTTCTCTTGCTACTTGATACACTTCGTGTGTTTGTCCGTTAGCAAAAAAGTATCATGGCATGCACTCCTTATTCATCTGATTCATCGTCATGCCATGGCTCATCCATGTACTTGTATCGTCAAGATTATCATGCTTCTGATGGAATTTGCATGCGATCTTGACCTTTTCCATTACTTGGACTCTTGGTCTTTCTCCTTGACTCCTTGGGAGTGATCTTCGCATGTCACCTTTTCATGTAGTTCCTGAGCGATGGATTAGAGTGGTTTCAAAGGGAAGTGACTACTACCAGGATGAGGCCATGGCAGGACCATCTATGCAATTTCTGCATGCAAGTCCAAAAAGACAACTTTGAAAACACTACGCAGTTTTGAAGCACAGGACATTGTTATGGGATGGGGGTCCTAGGCGGACATCTTTGCATAGTTTTTGAATGGAGGGCATTTGGACTGATCTATGCATCTATAGAGAATAGTGTTGGCTGGGGTCTCTACTAGTTGTGGGTTTTCAATAGGAAAGTGAGGAATCTTGACGGCTGTAGAAGAAAAGTGAAAAGTTTCATTAAGTTGAATGAGGCTAGGCTGCTTGGGAAATAACTAAGAGTGACATCAGTGACACAAATGTAAAAATGGATAGGAATAAATTAAGATTACACATAGACACTTAGTGACACAACATAGATTATCCAGAATGCATAAGACATACTTTTCATGATGCAACAACCTTCGTGACAAGAGTCTGTGAAGTGAGTGTGAAACATGTCTATGTGATGACAACCACTCATACACACACAATTCCCTTGAAGCAAAATAACATTCCCTTTGGATGAAAAGCAACAACCCCTATGCCCAAAGATTAAAAATGCTGCATAAATATGATAACACAAACAATTCTTACGATCAAGAAGGGCAGCTTAAAATCATTAGCTTACCAACAAGTGACCAAGAATGATTGATCACATGATCCAAGGTAGCATCTGAAATTTTCATGCGAGAAAAAATTTTGGAGGGTGGTTGTAGCTGCTAGAACATTGGTGACACACTCGTAGAATTATAGCTCCATGTATGAACATTGTTTCGTGAAAATTCAGTCTAACCCTTTCGAAAGTATTTTTTGATTCTTTGATCATGATGGCTTTTGCACTAGCTTGTGTGAAAGATGTAGTCCCTACCATTCTCTTTATTCGTTAGCACACATTCCAACCCAATTCAACATGCTTGTTTCGATTGGGGATGAGCGGTATATTGATGCACAAGTAATATAGATGTCATAGTTTAAGTTTCATCTCTGGTGTTGCTTCACTACCAGCAAGCCTGAACAGTTCCCCGACGGGGTCATGTAGGAAGAAAAACATCACTCCGCTGCTAGAAAGCCTGGTCAATACCCTAATAGAGTTACTTGCATCACCTCTATATGTAGGAAGCCTTTCTCTTCTTTCATCTTATTCAATTTTTTTCAAAGAATTGTGCATAAGTACTTATTTATTGCAAAGGCGAAATAGGGATCCCTACTAAATGAGAGCATAAGAGGTTGTCCCTTCAGAGACGTATGTTATTTATACCTCTCATATACTTTTTAAGGCTTTCCCTCTCACCTTACTCTAGCTGACTGAGATGACAAGGGTTAACCCAAAAGAACCGATTAGAGTAGGTGGTACTAGTTAATAGAGCAAACATTGTGTTTGCACGAAGACACACTCTGAACATAATGTATTTTCGATCATGACATCATTAATTGAAGACAACAAGCTCTTCATAAAGAGAGAGGATAATAGATAACCAAGTGTTGAGAGTTGTACAAGTCCTCTTAGCTTTTCACAGCTTGTCTTGAGAGCCAAACACAGTTTCACGACAGGCTATCCTATGGGTACAAGTAATAAAAGAAAGAAAAATAAAAAAGACAAAGTAAATTGAAAGTAAAACAAGTAATCAAAGAAAGAAATCAGTCAAACCAAAATCAAGTAAGAAAGAAAACAAGCATGCAAACCATAAAGGGAAGAAAAGCAAGAAGAAAAGACTACTCCTACTCCTACGCCAAACATTGCATAGGCCTACTCATGTGAAGTGACATTTCCAATGCAACCCCCATCGCATTGACTGGTCCATGCTGGAAAAGACATGAAAAATGTGCATGTAAATGAGTGAACCAGAAAGATTGATCAGTGAAGACTAACAAGCTCCAAGTTCTAAAACATTCACAAGAAAGAAAAGAGTGTATGCATAAGGCAGACATTTTACAGACTTAACATGGTGCTATGACACATTTTGTGTAGATGATAAGCATGCACACTCTCTAGACTGTCACAGGCAAGAAAACATGACAAAGAGAGACAACTCACACCTTGCATGTGTGCTTTTTGTGTATGATTCCTTCAGTGCATAAGCGATGGGATCATGTGATTGAAGTAGAGGAAGTGAAATTTGTGTGTTTGTTTGATATTCAATGCAAAGAAGAGAGTGGTGAGGAGCCTTGGGTGTTTAAAAAATTTCCTGATCGAAAGTGGAACTAACCTCAGGATAGCGATGACTCAACATAACCATCACCCTAGGCTGAAGTGCCTTGACAACCTACGAAGTTTCTGTTGGCATTATGTTTCTGGTATGGTTATATGTTACAGATGTTGTACTTGATGGCAACACCCATGGCATGGCTCTCAATATGATGAGAATTAAGAAGTACGCAGGAGAAAAGTTCACGGAATTTTATGGAGAGAAAAGTTTATAAAAGTTTATTTCATGTGGAGAAAAGTTCACGGAATTTTATGCAGAGAAAAGTTTATTTCATGTGGGAAAACTTACCTTTGGTCCATGGTAGTTAGTCCTTGGAATTTGAAACTATGGTTTTTGGACCATGGCATCTCGACAGACGTGTTGATCCCTAGTATTGAGTTGATGGTATTGGTTTGTTATGGTTTTGGCCCATGGTATTGTTTTATTTTATTATTATTATTGAGTCCCATGATCCATGATTTGAGGAAGAGCTTGCCTATATAAAGCAAAGGAGATCATTTGGCTTAGGTATGCTTTTGGGTTGAATATCGTAAGATCTGAAATATTGGGTTATTGTTTCAAAAGCTCGATCTATATGAAAGTGAAGTGGGAAGCGAATCTGTGAAGGGTGATCTCTCGAGTGCTGCAGCTGCGGAAGTGCGGAGATGCTACAGGAGGCGCCGCAGGAAGCATCGTAGGAGGCGCTGCAGGAGAGGTCGTAGGAGACGCCGCGGGAGGCGCCGCAGGAAGATGCCGCAGGAGGCGCCGCAGGAGACGCCGCAGGAGGTGCCACAGGAAGATGATGCAGGAAGACACCGCAGGAGGCGCCGTAGGAGGCGCTGCAGGAAGACGCCACAAGAAGACGCCGCAGGAGGCACTGCAGGAAGACGCCGCAGGAGGCGCTGCAGGAGACACCGCAGGGGGCGCCGCAGGAAGACGCCGCAGGGGGCGCCGCAGGAGATGCCACAGGAGGTGCTGCAGAAGACGCCGTAGGAGGCGCTGCAAGAAGACGCCACAGGAGGTGCCGCAGGAGACTCCGCAGAAGGTGTTCTGGGTTTAGTTTTCTGTTATTTTGGATCTGGTTATCTGGGTGACTTACTGGTACTTGATGATCATTTGATATTTATGGATCCAGTTTGAA
>APFE030829010.1:97010-158734 GCA_000404065.3 Pinus taeda | reverse complement strand
TATATATATATTAGACAAACCCTTGTAACTTGAAATGACCTCTTTAGTTTTGGAATTAAATAATATGTTTTTTATTATGTTTTGTGAGTGACATCCTTGTGGAAAAATATCATCTTTGAGTGATGATTATATAAGTAAACAATTACAAATTTAATTATGTCTCAATTCAGAAATTGAAAGTGAAGATAATCATTCACTCGCAAATTTAGACAACTTATAATTATAATTATCAAATCACTTTCCCTTTATATAATATTATCTCATCAATAATTTTTATATCAGGTTAATTAATTACAATTTAAATTCATTTAAAAAAAATTAACCATTAAGATAGAAAGTGATTAAGTTGTTAATATACACGATTTTATTGTACACAAACTATAAAATATAAAGCAACAAAAAAAAATTATTTTTCTCATGATATTAGAAAACCTGAAATCTCCCAACAACTACTAGTGCTTCTAGCTTTTTTTTAGCCCCATAATTGATATTTTTCATATTACTGATTTTTATTTTAATTAAAATGAAAAAAAAGGATTAATTAAGCGGATAGATGTCTTTGTTTTGGAATAGAGTTTCACAATCATCATCAACCTATGCAAACCTCCCAAGTGATATGCAGAATATGGGCACTTAATAGGCAAGGGTTATAGATGCTTCACCTAATCAAAACCATAATCAAAAGTAAACCATATCCCTATACAAAAAAAACTTGTAAACTATATCCCTATATAAAAAAAACCTTACATTTTGCAAATCGAATAAACTATATGCCCATATAAAAAAACCTTACATTTTGCAAACCAGAGTATACTACTTTGAGAATTCACAATACACCTCTCTTTTGATACACATCAACCTAGATCCATCCTTAGTTAAGGTGAATGGGAAAGGGGAAATGAGAATCAAAACTGAGGGTTTCAAGGGATACCCAGAGGAAGAGGGAGAAGATGGATCTAGGCTAGTTTATGAGAATCAAAACCTAGCAAGTGGGAAATGAGAATAAAAACGTATGGTTTTGGCACATAGGAAGAGGAAGAGGGAGAAGATAGATCTAGCCTAGTTTAATTCCCCCTTTAAAAAGACTATATTCCACATGAATATCATGGGAAATACCATGTGTTCTCATAAACGTGGAGCTTAAAAACCACTGGTAACTTCACAGAACAAAACAACATCCTTGGATGCAAAAAAAAAAACCTCCCAAATGATATCTAGAATATGGGAACTTAATAGACAAGGGTCATAGACGCTTCACGTGATCAAAACTAGAATATAGACACTTAGTAGGAAACGGTCATAGACGTTGCACATGATCAAAACCACAATCAAAACTCATCAAAACCATAGTATGGGCACTTAATAAGGCAAGAACATAATCAAAAGTAAATGATATCCCCGTGTAAAAAAAATATTACATTTTGCAAATCCAAGTATACTACTTTAAGTTATCCCTATGTAAAAAAAAAACTTACATTTTGCAAATCCAAGTATAGTACTTTAAGAATTCATAGCATACCTCTTCAGATATACACGAGCCAAGATCCATCCCTCTCTAAGCTTGAGAGATCGACAGTTAAGGCTAATGCGAAATGTGAATAAAAAATGAGGGAGAGAGAGAAAGAGGGAGAATGAGAAGATGGACTTAGGATGATATAATCGCCCCCTTTAAATAGACTATATTCCACATGAATACCATGGGTTCTTATAAACCTTGAGCTCAAAAACTAGTAATGGACCAAACAATATATCTTGATATAATTAAAAAATAGTAATGTACAATTTTCATTTTTATAGAGAGTTATTTATATTTTTCAAATTTACCTTTGCTCAACAAAAATTGATTAAAAAAATAATAACCTAAATTTTTTACATAAAATAATAACGTAGACTTTTCATTTTAAAATAAAGGTTAATAATTATCAAATCTCTAGATAGATCCAAAGTTAAAATGGATCTAGGTTTGTAATTATTAATATTATAATTATTAATATTTTTTTAAATGTAATTTCTATTTTTATGTAATTTATTCCATCAAATATTTATTTTTTAATTAATTAATTAATCAATTCTTTTAATTTGATTGAGTCATAATGTTTAGATAACATAACATGACATTACAATATCTTTTCCATACCAAAAATGTAAGAACATTAAATTTTTTTTAAAAAAGCTATAAAATATTTTGATTGTAGAATGAGAGATGGTTTTTGGGCATGTTGTATTGATAAGTCATGGTATTGGCCCATGGTATTGTAACAAAGCATGTTCACAACTTAATAATGTCCATGGTTTAGTGGGGGTGAATATCCATGGTTAAAAAAATTGTTATATTATAAGTATTAAATTTTTATGTGCTTATTAATAAAATTTAAATATGGTTACAAAATTATTAGACTAACTTATATGGTAAAATGGATCTTAATTTATAACTATTATTTATATCTCATATATTTGAATGTGATAAGGGATTTAGATATATCTTTAAAGTAACCATAATATTTTTGCTTTTAGATTTAATTAAAAAATGTTAATAAATTTAATTCAAATAAAATATCTTTAAATATTTTGATTGTGAAATGAGAGATGGTTTTTGGGCATGTGGTATTAGCCCATGGTATTAAAAGAAATTGTGCCCAATGTAAGGTATTAAATCATTTTAGTCTCCCAAACCAGGGGCAAATATCAAAATTCGACGATTTTAAGGGAATACGATTTCCAAAACCAGCGAATCGGGCCAAATGAAGGTTCGACTAGTTTATCCACCCATTTTTTTATTTTGGGCTAAAATCAAAAGAAAAAAATGATTTTTTAAATAAAATTGGGGATATCTATATGAAAAGGGTGTTTAATAAAAATTCACCCTCTTAAAATGTAAAAGCCCCTCAAATTTCGCCTTTGGGCTATAATTCGCCCCTAACATTTATCATGCTTCCTTCTAGAAAGCATGGTAATGACCATGTATTTGTGGTCATGGACATATTTTCTAAGATGTCTATATTCACGGCCTACAAGAATAGTATCACCATAGAGGACACTGTGAAACTCTTATTTGAACGAGTATGGGTACATTTTTGGATCCCGTAGACATGTATATCAAATCGGGATAGTAGGTTCCTGAGCACATTCTAGTCATGCCTTTGGACACTATTGGACACCAATCACACCAATTAAATTGCCTTCCATTCCAAGGCTGATGGCCAGATGGAGGTCATCAATATGATGATAGTGTACATACTCTGCATGTACAACTCCAAGCATCCTTGAACCTAGGATGAGAGTCTTCCATATGTGCAACACATAATAGAGCTCTCCATAGCTCGACTGGTTGCAGTCTCTTTCAAGTGGGTCTAGGATTTCATCCATTGTGTCTGATTGATGTTGCCATGCCTCATGTGACTACACAGACAAAATACACACATGTACTATCTAAGGCTGTTAAAGTGACCAGATTTATTGAATGCATCCAACACATCTGCCAGAAGGTTCATGAAATCCTGGAGAAGTCAAATGCGAAGTACAAACAACTACATGATCAACATCAGGTGCCACTCAAGTTTCAGGTGGGTGAGAAAGTGTAGTTGCATTTGCAAAAAGAATTCCTTACGGAATCCCATCGGAAGCTCAAACCACTCCGATATGGTCCTTACATCATTACAAAGGTTGCAGGAGACAATTATTTTGATCTCAACATTCCCCCATTCCTTGGCCTACGCCCAGTGTTCAATGCAGACCACCTTAGGCCATACTTCCCACCATTGTTGGAAACATCGGACGTTGTAGAACAATTCACACCAATAGAGTTAAACTCAGACTGGATCGAACATGCCACAACTGATTGGATTATGAACACACAAGTCAAGAACACTCCCTAGAAAAAGATCCAACTATATCGGGTTGTCAAAGTTGGCCAACTCCTGCATAAAGCCAAGTGGCTCACCATGGACCAAGTTTAGCAGAAGTTTCCCCATCTCATGGAGGCACTCAATGTAATGGGGATCATTGCTTCCTAAGGGGGGAGGATTCATCTAGGTGGATATCTGTGGCCACCCTCCTATTCCACTTCGACACCCAACAATGTCTCTTTCAATTTTTCAGTATCCTTAATTGTAGCACAATTTACTATTTTTGGAAGTTTTTTGGGTCCTGAACTTTTGAAGCTGTTTTGAGGCCCTAAATGTTGTTTTTAAGAAAGAGGGAGAAACCTAAACACTCACAAATTGGGGACCACATTTTCTTTTAGCGTACTCTTCAAGATCTCCAATAAGAGGTATTATGATAGCCAAACAAAGATCATATACCAAAGTTATGACCCTGGGAACTTGATGTACCAATTTACCCAAATGGGGCCCACAATTTTAGCACTTCATCTGCTAAAATTATGCTACTAGATGTTTATGGATCTCCATTGTTTCTCAATAATAAATAGGCCTTGGAGCCTCATTATAGCACAGTTCAGAGGCATGTAGCTACCATATCTCTTCTCGGAGATAGGCTACCATTGCCCGACCTATTCTTATTTCCATTCTATTTGTAAGCATATTTCAGTATTTGATATTAATGAAATGAAGTGTTATTTCTACTACATCTTTGTATATATGGTTATATCTTTAATTTTTTGCATTCCTGTTTAAATTTAGATGAAAAGGCATCAATTGCTAGAGAGTAGAGAGGAGAAGGGTAATGTCTCTTTATCCCTGGAGGCTATGGGTTGATAAAAAAATCTCAAACCATGTAATAGCTTAGGTAGAGGACATCCTAAAGCACAAGTTGAGGAAGACCAAAACAAATATTGATGATCAACACCTAAACTACAAAGTTGATTTTGGACTCCCTAGAAGGGGGTGAATTGCTATGTGACCACATAAAGGTGAGGTTGGGCACCTTTGGACTCCTGGTGTTACCCAAGTAAGAAGATTCCAGTTGATGGGATTGATGAAGGAAGTCCTTTGGAGCCCTGAGACCAATGGAATATTGATGTATTTGTCCCTAAAATAAGAATTCCCCCGAGACTCTAGAATCTGGCTTGGGGGAGAGTGTTGTAAGTGAAAGTGGCTACAGTTGTCTATGGTTTGGTGGAGATTACTTGTCCTAGACTCAATTTCCCCACACTTTCTAAGATAAGTAACTATGTATTATGTTTAATGTATGATGAATGATGTTACTATGTCATATATAATGGTTGGATTTAGTGACCGCAATTGCATATTTGTTGCATCCCTTGTGAGGTGTGTTAAGAGATTGTACTCATGCATGTATATGAAATCAATGTCTTTTTGAACATGCATCAAGGCTGAAGTGATTATATATATCAAAAGGCATGAAGTAATTGCTACATAATAGCATAATAATTGTATGTTAACTAAGATCAGATCATAATATAGCATCAAGCCTTGAGTGAATACTTGAAGAAAAGTGGGTTCTGGGACCTACTTATTAACATAAGAAAGATTACATAAGAGATCCTTTGCATATCAGGTTATGTATTTTTCTTGCTAGACCTCTGTGGTCATGAAAAAATTGTTGAGTTTCTTGACTACCATGGTGTTAACGTAAATGGGATTTTTTGGCTGGTATTAGTTGAGCCGGTAGCTTTACCTGAATGGCCTTTAGCCTTGATTTTTTAGCAGGTTGTATATCTTTTGTTGGTTCCATAAAATGACACTAGAAGGAGAACGTTCGAGTTAATGAAATGGAGATGTTTACAGGCCTGGCATAAGGTTTGGAACCATTGACGTGTGGATGACGAGGTTTGATCCTCCTTAGATCCTACGACAATTCCATTGTAGGTTATCCACACAGGACCACCTATTCCTCCCGAGGTGGCATTCCCTCCATGTTCGATGGGAAGACTCACAGGCCAGGAACTTGTTACAAAGTCAACCACCCCAGCTTAGAAGGGATAATGTCTTAAATTACTTAGGAAACCAAGAGTAATGTAGTGAACCCATACAAAATATTTGGAGGCCTACTAGACTCCTAAGGAGAAATAATGGCTGGAAAGGCTAGTTTAGAGAAATCTAGCCTTAGCTTAGAAGACTACCAGGAAGACAAACCTGAATATAGAGAAAAGGATCTATCACAAAATTTCTCAAGTAACTACTATCAGAAGTTGATGCACATGTAAATATAGGATTAGCAATAGGCTAGGTTGAGCTTCCATCTTTCAAAATTCCTTTTTATTGATATTTATAAGCTAAGAAATTATCAATTTTATATTATTAATTAATTAGTGATGTTATTCATAAATATCTAGAGTCATCTCCCTACCAGGAAAATTCAATTAAGAGGACCTTAACCTTGCATGTAAAGGATCATCTACCTCCTCAATAGGATGTAACTCTAATGGATTTCTTCAATGATAAACTCTGATAGATGATCTGTCATTATCCTCTCGACGACCAAAAGGCCCGACCATAGAATGTTTCTCAAAAGGAGAGAATGTAAGCCATGAAAGAACATCCCCAAAGCCCCAAATGTCACTAGGAAAAATGTAAAGGTAAATGATAACATGCATGTATGGGCTAGAGAATCCCATTTCCACTTGCACCTGCATTTCAAACTGATGTCACAACATGCAGCATCACCCAAAGTGTTTGGTAGAAAATGCTTCAATCCATTCTCCCCCATATCCTGTAAATGATATTCAACAACAAATAGATTTCTTCATCCTAAGACTTCAGCCCATATCTCCCCCCCATGTAATACACCATCAATACCATAAACCCTTGTGAACTTCATGGACCAGTAAAATACCCATCTATCCCATTCAAATCAAGAGAACTCCACTTGAGCTTTCTCAATATCCAAATGGGTGTCAAAATATCTAAATACATCGGGTAAACTACCAGCCTGGAGCATTATTTATGACCGCTCCTTTCAAGAATTAACCGCTTTAGTGAAATTACAGAGTTTCATCAAAACATATACCAATATTTTTCTTTTGTGATATTAAAAAACAGTTACTTTAGTTTCTTCCCCACCCTATGACACTTCTGCTAACATCATCATTAGAGCACATAAATATCTTAATTTAAATTTGAATAATTCATTATATTTTGGAAATAGCTTGGGAAGGTTGTGCATAAAATGGAGATATTCTATTGGCTTTATTTGATTGTGGTCAAGCAGTGAAGTGAGGGTGATGGCTGCCTAGATCCGTGAAGTGGTCATTCCCTTAGTGGGTGACTATGTTTCATAGTCTTTTTTGAGTGGTAGAATTTGTAAACATTAAATTATGAGCATGGCCATAAGTAAAGATCAGAGGTAAATGAATTAAATTATTTTATTTTTAAGCCAGTGTTAGAGGTTAATAGGTCATGCTAAATTTCCATGAACAGAAATTATAGTTTAGAATATGGGAATCTTGTATTTTTTGTGTAATAAGAATGGGTATCATGGCCTTTACTATGGCCAAGGAAGGAAATAAAGAAAAAGAGACATAAGCACTAAATAATCAATGGTCATTACAAAGCTTACAAATCACCACATTAATTATATTCTCTAAGGGATATTTTTTGGCCTCTATGATATATGTGTCTACCATTCAAAGGTTTTTCACACCACAATTGGGTCTTCAAGCCTCATCATTGGACCTTAAAGGATAGGCTTTCAAATCACAGATGATTCTTACAAGTATAGGCTTGGTAAAAATAGGAACATAATAGGCTTAGACCTTATTTGAATATTTTATGATTAAGCTTTATGAAGTAGTTCTCAAAGAACCACACATGAAACCTATAGGGGATCTTAGGCCTCTATGGGGGATGTTTAGTGCCATTAGTATTTTTTACATAGTAAGAATGTGTCTTAGGCTTGTATCATGGCAAAGGGATGAAAAAATGGCCTCAAGCCCAAAATGCAATTTCTTTGGATTATAATGCATGAAAAAGACCATAACGAATAATATAAATCCTCTTTTAGGGATTTTACGCCTCCATCTAGGATAAGGGTTCCATTACGAGGTTTTCCACATCATATATGGAATTTACAGTTTATATCTTGACAAGGGAATGGAAAAGGGCCTTAGGCATAAGATAATTCTTTCTCATGTTTAATGTCCATTAACATGATATTAGAATGGTAATATGGGCACAATTAGTATATTTTTTTATATAATAATGGGTTTTATGGCCTCAACGATGGATAAGGAAGGAAAAAAAGATCCCTAGTCCCTAAAAAAAAACTTATCTTGTTTAATGGATACGAATAAGGCTTCAAACCACCACACATATCCTATATAAGATATATTTAGCCTTTAGGCATGTTATGGGTGTTGTTTGAAGGTTTTGTGTGTCATAGTTAGGTCCTAGGGCCTCTAAGTTTGGTCTCAATATCATTATGAGTTTTTTGCGCCATGTATGGAACTTGGGGTCTTAACGATGATCAAGAAAGGGTCGTAAGGTGCTTGGGTCATTTACCTTATTGTAGTCATTTTTGTTAATCATTTTTTATTTTGTCACTTATTATCTAGTCATATATAATTTTTAGTTGTGAACTAAATTAATCATTTAAGTTAGTCATTTTTAGTTGGGTCACTTATTATCTAGCAATATATTTATCATTGTACTAAATTAGTAATTTAAGTTGGTCATTTTCAGGTGGGTCACATAAAATTTCTGAAATTTAGTAGTAATTCACTTGAACGAATTTCGGTTACTAACGTTTTTAGTCATGTAGCCACTAATCTCTCATTTTCTACTAGTGTATAGAGAATTAAAAATCCCACATAGTTTGTAATTTCTTCCATCAAAATATTTCAAATTGGTTAGTGACTGGCTCAATTGGGGAGAACCAATAGCCTTCCACCAAGATAGGGGCATAATATAGATTGATTCACTTTTGTCGAAAATGGAATGATAAATATTCTTACCATGAAAAGCAACCTGAATTATGAAGGCTAACTAAGCTGGAAGTCGAGGCATATCGTTCTCATGGTTAAACACTACTAGGTTGGAATCTGAAGGATCAATACATCCAATTGCTGAGACAAAAGCCTTCTTTTGCATAAGAAAATTTTGCAACACCTCAAGAGTAGATATAGCTGATGGAGCCTAAGAAAAGTCTTCAACTATGTTATAAATTTGAGTATCTCTTACGTGAGGGTTGAATTTAAATTTATGAATAACACTTTTGGGAGGCTTAATCGTTAATTCAGTAGGTACGACATTTGAGGTAGAGTTCAATGGAGATGTGGTCAACCTGGAAGGTTGATCAGTAACTTGACTGTTCAAAGGATTCACATTACCATAGAAATTATTTTGGGTAGCCACCAAAATATTATTTTTGGGCTTAGTGGATGAAAACATTAAAACTAAATTAGAGGAATTAGGGCCTTGAGAAACCAAATTGGTCTCCATATTTCGGAATGGATTTGTCAACACAATAGGTGTAGCAGAGGATTTAAGGAATTGATTCACCTTTGCCCAATGTTGACAATCATAAGTCAAGTGCTCCTCATTACAAATTAGAAACGGGCAACAAGATTTCTTCTTCTCTTTAGGAGACTAATTATTTTTTTTATCCTATAGAACATTGTATTTCTTATTCTTCCCTTTCTTCTTACTTCTTGGTTGCCAATATGTTCCTTTAGATGTTTGAATGAAATTGATCTTAGAAGTAGAAGCTGTAAGAGTGGAAGAATGGTTTTGAGTAGTGACAGGAAGAGTTGAACTAGACGGTTTAGTTGTCAACGGGAGGCTGGTAGAACCAATCACACCGTTTGTAGCATGCGATTCTTTACTATCAGTTTGAGAAACAATATCGGTAGGTCACAACTCATTAGGTATCTTATCATACAATGTATCGGATTGGGTATCAATTAGATCCAAGTACTCGGCACCAGTGATAACCTATTCTTCGATTACGACTATGCCTTTAGCTACACCTTCTGTAATAGATGGAAATATATAGTTTATGAACCATTAAACTAACAATTGATTGGGAATCAAATTATTCTCCAAACAATGACGACATCACCACACATGAATATGATAAAAAATGTGAGTGGTTTTGGTCTATTTTTGATTTGTTAAAAGTTCTATTCCAATCTCATATCTGATGGGTAACTAGAAATATATTAGGAATGTAGTAGCTAAGTCGCTAAAGTTATCAAACAAAGCTTGAGGTAATTCTATGTACCATTTAGCTATCATACCGGTGAGTGTATGCTGAAAAGAAGAAATGAATAGAAATATCATTAAGGGGGTTCAAAAGGCACCAAAAATGATATGTCATTGTTTATGTGGATGGGTCTTCTCCAGGATTTCCATTGAATTTAGGAATGTAAAAAGGAATCTTGGTAGGAATAACCAACCACTAAGGAGAATGAGCAATAGGATCATTAGTAAGCCTGGTCAAATTTGACAATTCAAGGGTCACCATAAATGGAAACTGCCTATTAAGGTTCGGTAGAGGATATATTGGATAATAAGGAATAACCTGAGCAATAGGTATCTATGTCCCGAGATGGGGAGGATTTTGATAACCACTATACAGATTACTCTGTTGTCTAGTTCCAGGATGACCTTGCGAAGGTTTGAATGACTCAGTTTAGACTTGTTGACCGTAAGGAATCTAAGGGATACCTTGATACGGTGGATATGGTTGCGCAGTGGGATTCTGCATTATCCTGAAATAGAGTGCATTTGGTTGTGCTTTTGCTTGTGCTTGTGCGATACCATACACATCCTAAACCATATGAGCTTGAGGAATGACCTATCGAAATTGTTCTTATTGTAACTTAACTTGCAGAGGATGGCTTTACATAGGCTGTGATGTGCTAGATACCAACGGGATGGGTTGAGTTAAAGGTACAACCTATAAAGGTTGACTCACATTCATTTGAGTTTGGACAGGTTAAGTCATGGGTTGTTGAACATAAATTTGAGGGGTAGATGGAACATGATGAAAAACTAAATATGAAGCCACAAATCAACCAGGTTGAATAAGAAAAGTAGGTTTCCAAATACTAGGAGACATTCTTGAAGAAGGAGATCTCATTTCAAGCTGAGCACTAATTGGAGGATATGGAAATGAACCTACAATAGGTTTCCCCCTGCCGAAAGAGGAGGGTAATAAAGAGGAAACTTGCCGCAAAATGGAGGGTTCCCAATATGACATGGATTGGGCTATTGTAAATAACCATGTCCACTAACATAAGGGAAAACCTATTATTGAATTTAGTTGTAGATGGAGGAAGAGGAACAAATTGTGTAGTGTTCATTAATGAAGTACTAAAGGAAATTCCAGATTTAGATGTGATGGGATATGACGATGTACTGGTTGCTGCACATGCGAAGGTACCATATAAGGATTGGTAACCAGGCAGGATGGATGGACACCATATAAATTTTCCTCTAGTGTGGTTACAAACATGGATGAGGTTGCAACTAGGGTTTTCTCAGTCATAGTAGAAGATACATGCTAGGAAAATAAAGTAGGCTCCATCATGGTTAATCTCAAAGACGTTTTCCAAGAGCAACTCATATGTGAGTTGAAAGGAAAAGAGCCAAACAAAGGAGGTTGAAATTGAATATGATTAGACATAAAAGGATGGGCCTAATAAAGAAACCTTTTTAGTAGTTGGTTGTTCCTTGCAAAGAAATCATAGATAGAATTGGTTGTTGTTAGTCGACAAACATAAGTAAACAAAGGATTGTAAATGGTTAAGGCAATGCATGTACCACAAAAAATAAAAACTAAGAAGAAAACACATAAGTAATGCATGCAAGGAAGCAAATAAACAAATTATTGGAAAAAGAGATCCCTTTGTTGATTGTTAAAAGTAGAAGATGAATACAATAGATGAATTTTAAACACTTGTAGAGAATTATTTGAGAAATGGTAGTTAAAATACTCAACTCAGAGGTTCCTTCCTTCACTCTCTTTGCAAGCTTCTCCTCTCTCTCAAATAAGTATCAAGGCTCTCTTAATGGTGAAATATTCTCCACACTAGAAAGTTGGATTGTTAAGAAGCAATTTTTCAAACATAATAACCCTCTACTTCTCTTCAACAATGGAATACAAGATTGCTTCAGAATAATTTTTCCAGTATAACATCACCTTGTCCTTCTTCTTACAATGGCTCGTTTATATATAATTTTGAATCCCTCTTCCCTTTCTCAGTCTATTAATGAGAAAATTACCCATGAATAGGACAAGAGGATCCCTTGGGGGCTTCATATCTTGAGGGTGACTCAAATTTGGTTGTGTTTGACTGGAACATGTTAGGGAATCTCATCTTCCAATTTTGTGAAGTGGTCCTGAATTGTCGAGTTGAATTTTTATTTGACCACATTACTATCGAAGGAAAAGTCACACGATCATCAATTTTGACCTTTAGATAGGCACATGGTTCAATTTTATACTTGAGACCTCTGGAAAAAATTGATTTTTAATTTTTATGATGTCTTCCTCTGGAAAATCATCACATATACACTATGTGGGACAACTTTGTGCACCATATGGATTATACAAATGCGTGTAATTTTTTTTTCATGTAACACTCTCTATTGTTTGGCACATATTTTATTTTTAGTGTTTTCTATTTTTAGCAGGGGATGACACGTAGGATGACTTATGTTGTTCATTAGACATTACTTGGATGATTACATTGCTAGTATTATTTTGGATTTCAACTTGTTATTATTTTGCATGTGAGAGCTATTAATTGGTTATAAGTGATTTATATGTTCTCTTACATACAATTCACTCCATTTTAGGATACTTTTCCAATTTTGGGTCTCCCAATCTAATTTTGACTTATCTACCAACGAGGGAAAGTTCTTCTGAGTTATATTGCAAAGATCCGCATGGAACCCAAACCTAATTAAAATGTATTGGGCTCCTGGAGAAAATTTATATTTTATTCATGTTCAAGAATAACATATCATTATATTTCATGAGTAATTTGTCTCTTTGGTTCATCATCTAATTGCCCAAAAGTTGTATTCTCTCTTCCTTCTTGTTTTGCAAGTAACTAGTCTGGTTCCTTTTTACATTTAGATATTTTAATTGGAGTTAAATTCCAACATAGTATCGAAGAATAAGTGAGTTTGTTAAACATAATGATTTGTTATTGCATGTTTTGCAAGATTATAATATCCCATAGCGAATGAATCTATCAAAATTATCCTCTCTCCTTTCAATTATTTTATTTGGAAGCTAATGATCCCCTATTCTTGTTCGATGAGCGACTATATAAGATTACAATGTGTACTAAAATTGAGCATATATTAACAATTTAGAAACTGAAATATCTCAATAGGATGGATGAAGCCTATGGGATACATTTTTTTGTCTATCTCCCCTAATCTGCTTGTTCATTTTGATTCATGCTCAACACCTAAGAAACTTTGGAAAAACTGGAGGAAGATTTTGGAAAGAAAGAAGAGTTTGAAGGAAAGAAACTAGAAAAATAAATGATTTTTGTAGATCCCAATCATTTTAATACCCTACAATATTTATTCTCAAGATTCAAGACTCTGATTCAATAGGTAAAGCTTATGGGATAGATAGGAAAGGTGAGAACTTATCCTTTCTTTGCTTTCTAAACTAGGTCCTCAATATTTAATATCTTTCTCTTCTTTCCATACCACTAAACTCTCCATGGTTAAGAATTGAAAGATGCATGATTTGAATGATTTCATTGAGTCCTTCATATATGAGCAGAATATGGTAATACATATTGGCACTTTTAGCCCTTCCAAACCCCATGTGTTATAGTGAGGGGTTATATCAATAAAGGAAACTAAAAAACAATGGATCTTGATCACATAAATATAGAAATATATCAATATACCAAGGAGACTAAGACTCACAAGAGAGAAAAATATAAGAAGGAAAGAAAAAGTGGAGATATTAAAATAAGGATCCAATCCAAAGAGTTATTGTATGGTTAAGATATTTCATCTAATGGCTGAAGAAGATAATAAACTTATTCTAAATGACTATATTCAAGACAACACCAAAAATAAGGTTGAGGAGATGCCACAACTAGATAAAAGTATGGCTTGTACTTTGATTTCTATTGCTTCATCATCTAATAAATTAATTTTGGAGTCAAGTTCACATAATCATATAAAAGCATCAAAGGATTCTTATTTGATACCTTGCACTAGTCCTATTATAATAACTTCTTCATTACCTCCTTTTTAGGATGATATTCAAGATGATCTTGCATACTCCTTGGATCATATTTGTAATTATATTTTAGGATATGATATAGAAGTTCATCAATGACCCATTACAAATATAGATCAAATGATGTGAGGAGAACATTATTGGAATTGTAGTGATGCCATTGATGTTAACTAGTGCTTACTAGTGTTCAACATTGTAATCATCATTTCTATATTTTGTACAGGTCTAATTTATGGATTCGTACACTAGGAACAATGTCTCAAACTTTCATGTCCATACCTTGAATTTGAGCTACAAACTGGTAGGTGAAGGCTTATAATATGCATATGATAATGTCCTAATACTTGCATAGGGTAATTGAACATGTTTGTAGGTTTTTTCATGATCATCAAATGCTTCACATGTATTTTTAGAGGTGTTACATGCATGGGAGGTTATTGAAGACTTTCATGAACACGTTCTGGAAGTTTGGAGTTGAAAATATGAAAGAAATGAAGGTCGGCAATAGTAACACAAGTTACCTAAAGAATGCTTGCATTAGTAATGTTGGAGAGTAGTGTATGGGGTGTACTATAACACACTTCTCGAAGAGATGACCTACGTTACTCCTTGTACATGAATTTTTCTTGACTCCATGTGCTTTCTAGTAATTTCCAAGGGTTTATACTTTGGTATTTTCTCATGTTAATTGGTATATTGTTATGAGAAATTACTCTCCTCATTTACAATCTAATTATACATGAAACATTTCAGATAAACATTATATATAGAGAATATCTATAGGAGTGTAATTTGATGAAAGAGAGAGAAGTAGTGTAGCTATAGGAGCATATTGGATATATGAAGTTGATCAAAGTTTATTGTACAATTCCCCAAGTTGTAGAGGATCATGTAATTGAGAACGAGGACTTTCTATAAAGATTTGTTATTGTTGATTTATTTGAAATTGTGCTCCATAGATAACTATTTTGATAGTTGGGGTCTAGCCTCAAATATTTCTAAAAGTGGCCATGGAGAGTTCCTAGGGTGGTGGCTCCTTGTTGGTAGCTTTTATCTAAATTGTTATAGGGGTTGTCGCACTTTGATGGTGGTGGCCAGCTAAATTATGGAAAAGGTGGTTGCTCCTTGCTAGTGGTGGCTAGATAAATTGATATAGGGGTGATGGTTTCTTGTTGGTGGAGGCCAGCTAAAATATATAATATTTATTTGATTAATATAAAATTTAGAGCAGTGCAATAGTAGTAGGCTAGTTTTTCTCTCCTTGAAGGTTTCTAGCAAAAATAATGATGTCTCTTTGAGCATTCTTGTATTGATTTTTTTCATGGATTTAATATGTTGAGTTATGTTTTTTTTTTTATATATTAGTATATACTTGATAATGTTTTGCAAATGGGTTAGCAAGCTAAGTGGGCTTGATTATGGGGAAGACTCCACAGTTAAGCATTCTTGATCCATATGCGATCTGGGATGGGTGACCTCCCAGGAAGTCCTAGTTACCGGTTGTAAGCCCTAGAAGTGATGATTAACGCTATGTGATTCATTTCACTAGTTTCAATCCCACTTCTTCACCCTTATGAGCATCACCCGATGCAATGAGTGCTAAGTGAACTATTCAAAAATTGTGAGAAAGTAGTCAGTTACGACTACTTCTCATGGAAATGGTCATACATGAATGACTTACTTAACATAGTTGAATGCTAAACTGATATCCAATATAATGCATTATGTAAACCCCCATACTTAAATTCAAGAAGAGTGAAGGGATCTCTACTTGAAATATTCATGAAGCACAATACTTGCTAAGGTGTTGCAAATGGGGTAGCAAGCTAAGTGGGCTTGATTGTGGGGAAAACTCCACATTTATGTGCGCTTGAGCCAGATGTGATCTGGGATGGGTGACCTCCCAGGAAGTCTTGGTTACCAGGTGCAAGCCCCAGAAGTGATGACTGAAGTTATGTGATTCATTTCACTAGTTTCAATCCCACTTCTTCACCCCTATGAGCATCACCCGATGTAATGAGTGCTAAGTGAAGTACTCAAAAATCATGAGAAATTTGTCAGTTATGACTACCTCTCATGGAAATGGTCATACATGAATGACTTACTTAATGCAGTTGAATCCCAGAATGATATCTAATATAATGCACTGCTAAACCCCCATAACTTATATTCCAAAAGAGTGAATGGATCTCTACTTGAATGGTTCATGAGGCACAATAATTACTAAGGTTTTTCAAATGGGGTAGCATGCTAAGTGGGCTTGATTGTGGGGAAAACTCCACAGTTAAGTGCGCTTGAGCAAGAGGCGATCTGGGATGGGTGACCTACCGAGAAGTCCTGGTTACCAGGTGCAAGCCCTAGAAGTGATGATTGACGCTATGTGAATCATTTCCCGATGCAATGAGTGCTAAGTGAACTATTAAAAAATCATGAGAAATTAGCCAATTACAACTACCTCTCATGGAAATTGTCATACGTGAATGACTTACTTAACGTAGTTGAATCCCAAAATGATATCTAATATACTAATGTTGTTTATGTGTGTTGTTATTTAGTAAATCAACAAAAGGAAATAAAAAATATACGAGGTTTATCACTACTAATTCACCCTTCCCCGCCCCAGTAGTGATCTCTAATTCGAACAAACATCATACACTATAATTTGATAGTCAAATAGTCGGTAACTGTTCAGTCACAAGGAACTCGTTTTCAACATTTTGGTAATCCATGAGCTTTCATTACTACTATTAGCAAGCACAAGTTTCAACCAGTAGCAAAATTATTCACATGTGCTGACATTGGATATATTTGAGAACATATTCATGATGGGGTTGATTAGAAACACCATCATTGTTCATAGTAAATATATAGTTGAGATAGTATGCATTGCATTTTGAGGGGAGTTTTTCTTCCCACAAGGATTACCCTTATTAAAATACTCTTCTAATATTGTGTCTTCCATAATTTGTTTCATGAATGCCTAATATGGCTGAAATTTTTGGGCCTCATTATTTGTTTTTTATTGTACATGATTATCTTACATGTCTAAGAATTTCCAATACTCATTCGCTAACACACCCTCTGGTTGGAATTAGGTAGGGCCATCAACAACTTATCACGACTTAAACTATGGCCATAATTAGGTCCTATTCCATATATTATTAGGAGCACATATGATAACTTTTCATTCAGTACTATAAATTCTTTATCATTTGGCACAATTTTTACTTTTAGGGTTTTTTATTTTTATGTGGAATTCCACCAGGGATGATTTATGGTGTTGTCTCGACACTCGTTGTAGAATGAAATGGATATTTATACTCCATAAACTCATACCAAATTATAAATACACCTTTCTAGAGTGAATATGAACTTTCTCCCTAGTTTGTAGTAATTAACTATTTTTTTTCTCTCCTACCATGATTAGTTCACATTTAGTCCTACCTTGGAGTTTAACTGAGTTTAACTAGTTGTTATTTTATATGTAAAAGCTATTAATTAGCTCTAACTAATTTCTAACTCCACTTGCTTCTATTTGAGTCCATTTTAGGATATTTTTCTAATTTTGGGTCTCCCGGTCTAACATTAACTTACTTTCGAACTAGGGAAAGAGTTTTTAAGTTATATTGAGTACATGGACACAAAAACCCAACCTAATTTGAATTGGTTGGCCTATTAGAGATTTTGTGTATTATATTTGTGTTCAAAAATAAAATATCCTTATATTTTATGAGTAATTTGAATTGTCTCTTTGGTTCATTAGTTAATTTCTCAACAATTTATTCTCTATTTTTTGCTTGTTTTCCAAGTAGCTACTCTAGTATTTTTTCACACCTAGAACCTATGATATTTATTAAAATATTATAAGGTATCATAGAATAAGTGAGTTTATGAAGATACTAATACTTATTTCATATTTAATAATACTAGAACAATCCATAGAGTATGGACTAGGTCACAATGATCCTCACTCATTCCAATTATTTCAACCAGAAGCTAAAGATCCTTCCATTACTCCACAATGAGGGAATCTATAGGATTACAATGGGTACTCAATTAAACCTACATCAGACATTGAGAAATTTAAATACTTCAATAGGATGGATGAAGCCTATGGGATACTTCGTATCCCTTCATCTACTATTTCATGTTTAGTGATCCTCAAAACCTAGGGAAGTTTGGACAAAACTAGAGGGATTATTTTCCAAGAAAGATGAGTTCACATGATATCAACTGGAGAATGATTTGATTTCTCTAGATCCAAACCATTTCAAGGCCCTATAAGGTTTCTTCTCAATATTGAAGACTCTGATGGCACAAGTGAGTGCTTGTGGGATAGATAGGAAAGAGGAACAACCTATCCTTTCTATTCTTCTAAACTAGGTCCTCAATATTTTGTCTTTGTCTCTTCTTTCTATATTGTTAAACTCTCCATGGGTAAGTATTGGAATATGCCATCTTTGGATGATTTCATTGATTACTTGATACATGAGCAGAATAAGTTCATGCACATTGGGATTGTTAATCCTTCCGCACCCTATGTGTTTATAGTGCACGTTGATAATAAGAAAATCCAATAGAAAACAAGGTATATTTCTCATATAGGCGAAGAAAGCTCCCCATCTTCTAAGGAAACTAAACTTCTCAAGGGAAAAAAATCTATGGAGGTGCAATTGCTACAACAAGGGGTTACATCTATAGAGTTCTTGTATGGTGGATAAATTTGATCTAATGGCAAAAATACATCATCAACATTATCTAGATGACTCTATTCCACATGATGTCAATAATAAGATTCAAGATAAGCCATGAAAGGATCGATGTATGGATCATGATTTGATTGTCATTGCTTCACCATTTGATAAATTAATTTTGGACTCAAGTTTCTCTAATCATATGGATGCATTTGTGCATTCCTCTTTGATACCTTGCACTAATCGAACTACAATAGATTCTTGACGACCTCTTTTTGAGGGAGATTTTCAAGATGATTTTGCATACCGTTTAGATTAGATTTTTTATCATATCTCAGGATATGACTTAGAATTTTATTGACGTCACATTACAAATCTAGATCATATTCTATGGATAGTACATCATACTCTACAGTCATTTAATTATCTGGTGGGTGAAACTACTAGGTCATATGACTCTAGTTTTCAATCTTTTAGTACTCCACAAGCTTTTGTTACTACTGGCAACATGTCCAAGGCTCATCCAATAGAAAAATCATTCATAATAAGGTTGGTGAACAACACCATCCTTCTTTTTAGCAATTGCATAGTTGACATAGTATGCATTATATTTTGAAGGGAGATTTTCTTTTTCATTGGCATTCTCATCCCACTCATATTTCTTCATAACCTCATTAGGACCAACACTATTAACATCACCACACACTCATTCATACATTATTAGGGGTAAATATGACCATTTTTCATTCATTACTAGACATTCCCTATTATTTGGCACATTTTTTATTTTTAAGGTTTTATATCTTTAGTAGGGGTTTCCACCTATATTTCCTTCCTATTGTGTTTTATTCTATATTCTTTCTTATTTTACAAGTAGCTAGTCTAGTATTTTTCACACTTAGAACATAAAATCCAATGACATATTGAATACATAGTGAACATATATATATATATATATAGAGAGAGAGAGAGAGAGAGAGAGAGAGAGAGAGAGAGAGAGAGGGCGAGACTTACACTAGCATGACACAACTCTGACTGCTAACAATACTATAACTTCTAAGTCTAACTACATTACCCCATGGACAACACACAAGTCTACTGACATAGATTTAATCAAATACCTTAACACTCAAATAACTTCAAATATCATATAACTTCAAATATCTCAATCACAATGTTTCCATATAAACTATCTAAAAATATATACAAAATAAAATATGATAATTAAAATACCACTCTTTCTTTTATATATATATATATAATATATATATTATCCTTACATTGCCCAAGGGTCTAATATATCTGTTGAGGAAATATTTTAAAGTGGTTACCTCTTTATATAAAAGGATCAAATCTGGCAACTTTTTTTCCTTGATATGTTAAGAAGATTCCAACTCACTCCAATAAAAATTCTGTGATGAAGTTGATGAAATGTCACCTAATTTTTACATTTTTGCAATACTATTCATCATGGTCATAGTTTTACCATCACATTTAATTTCACAAGTTGTTGGACTCTGACTTTACCACCAGATTATGAGACCCACTTTTGTCTGCATCGATATTTCTGATTATAGTATAAATATTTGTGCGAAAAAATCGGCACTCACCATATACAAAAAAATTATGTGCAGTTTCGTGTCTATGAAACATAAGAGGGTGAGGGAAGCCTGAGAAGTTCATAATGAGTTCTACATTGAGAAGGAAAATTTCCTTGCACATCAAATATCTGCCACGTTTATCTCTCTTGTGACTGGAAACCATGATTGGAAATTTAAAAAAGAAAGGTTGATGAGCAGCAATTCCCTGCCTTAAGTGCAAAACATATAAGGAACGACATAACAATTGCTCGGACTGGCCTCTTGCCGTTGGAAAGACATAATAATTGCTCGAACTAGACCCATAGTAGGGTTGGGTTAGACTAGTGATGTGTAATTCAACAGTAATAGATGCTGAGACTAAAACATAAATCTATGTCTATAGGAAACTGAAATAGAAATCTATGTCTCTAGGGTGGGGGAATAGTGGAAACGAAATACCAACGTTTTTCTAGTGCATCAGAATCTGTTGAATTCACACCACAAAGATCAGATTAATCAATGACATTGAAAGTTAGCTGAAAATTAGAAGTTCTGTATGCCTAAGAACCCTTGTAGAATGACCCATCTGTCAAAAAAAAGATTTGAACCAGAAAGTGGGTATATGGGATGGATGGGGACATAAAGGCCAAATAATATCCTTTCACTGGTTATCATTGCAAAATTAAAATAGTTGGTAGAACTTTGTCAACTGCTAGATCAATAGGTGGTGAAGCACTGCTTAATTGAATAAGGATATGCTTATACCACATATTACACAAATCATATCTAAGTTGTTTAACCAACCAATTGAAATCCATAGCATGGAACACCTTAGTATCGCTGGACTTAAGAACCCTTTATCTTGCAGCAAAGCTTGGAACTCTACCATAATTTTTTGATTTGAGGTATTTTGATGTCCTTGTCTATGTTAACCGAAGAACCAATTGTAGCTTGAGTGATTCACCAAATGCTGATGATAATGGTAAAAAGGTGGATTTTCTCAGATTTTTTAGAATTTTAGATTTAAAAAATGGAATACATAATTTGTTATTGTTGTTAGTCAAGAGAATTCCAGTAGTAATTTTTTATGTACAAAATTAACATTAGCATAAATGAAAATTGTTGAAAGTAGAGAACTTACAATTGGAAAACTAAAAATTGTTGGAAACAAAGAGCTTATGGTTTAGAAACTTTCCATTCACCTTCATTGTCTTGTTGACAATGTCAAGTGTGGATAAGCTGGAAAAGTCACTTGCCATAATGATGTGCAATGTTGTCACTAAAGGTAGAGTACTGATGATAAAGCTTTGTTTATGCCTACAATTTTGATGGATGTGCTTCCAACCTTTCATCAATGAATATATTGCTTAGCTTTTGACCATTGTGGACAATTCTAGGTGTCTCAATCATGAAAATAAGCAGGCCTAGGCATGCTCCAAGTTCTATCACCAATCAATGCACATAGTTTAAAGGTGAAGCAGATTGTTTGTAGTCATGGATAAATTCATCTAAGCTTCCCATTTTGTACCTGTGCAAACAACTTGAACTGTGAACACATTATTTTTGCTTTAAGAGTGTTGTTATTTTTGTGACAACCATTTTTTATCATAAAATTTAACTAGTTTTTGTTAAAAATTATATATACCTGCAATGCTTGCTTAAATACTTGGCATGTTTTCTTGGCAAGGCTCAGTTCAAGACTCGAAAAATATGACAATTTTGAGAAGGGTTCAATGGGTTTGGGAAATTTCCACTTTCAGTCAAGTTTCAGGCCAAGCTTATATTGATTACCCATTTTAGGATTGAGCTGGAGACACATAGAAATTCTCAGGGCTCTTGACCAAGTCACACAACAATGCTCAAAACTTGTTGTGCAGTGGTGGTTGAAACCAAGCCAACTTGCAGGAGTAAAATTTCTTTCTCGTTCTAACATAGAACACAACTAGTCCGTGCCCAAGAGCAGCATGATGGCAAGAGCAAACTCTGTTGCAAGGTAGGAGAAAATTCTATTGCAGGGAAGGAGCAAAGTCTCCTAAAAAGAAACAAAAGTCTGTTGCATACTCCATTTTGAAATCTACAATGTGATTCTCATGTAGACTTACCTTAGTACAAGCACAGAAATAGCCACCTCAACAATTGGATAAAAGTGCAGACCCTTACTTCTTATTTAAATACTACATACAAATCATATACATTACAGTTACAAGGGAGCAACATGATGGCAAGAGAAAACTCTACTAAACCACTAGGCAGATTCTCACTGTAAACCCCAACGATCATATGTTCAATAAAGATGCAGATCCATCGAACTTGAGGTCTAACTATAAAGCAGCAGAGGAGATGTTAATTTTTGGCATATATATAACTTCATGGGAAGAATAAAATGTTTGAATATTTGACATAAAGGAGCAATTGATATGAAGCATATGCAAGTTCTCTTGTATCAGATACAAGACTTTTTGTTTAGGATTTGTAAGAGTGTTTTCATTTGTTTAAAAATGCTATAAATATGTTTATGCAACCTGAAACCTTCTCTCTAAATCTGAGAATCACATACAGAACAATATTGAAACCAAATCCGAGGGCAGCACTAGATCCAATGAGCGAAACAACAGTACAATCAATTATAAGTCATAGAAAGCTTAATACAGGAAAAGTGCATCAACACACCCACAAACCAAATTGGGAATTGATTTAGTATTTTTACGATCCGACTTCTTAGAAACCAGTTGGCACCATGGAAAACAGGCATTGCCTGAAACCAACACCACACACCCGCATAGTAAAGGCGAAGGTCGAATCACAAGCAGTAGTTTTAGCACAAATTGAAATAGCATCACTTGTAGTTCAAGATTGGGACCTAGTAAAAGCCAGAGCTCATCCATTCGCATTTTCTCCCATTGGAGTTAAAGCAGACTGAATTGTAGATAAATATGAGGAACCCACATAGGCATAGGTGGTAGAGGCACCACAATTGAATCAAGGGATGAAGCTTTGACTAGATCAACTGGGGCTGGCTTACTATTATCATCAACCAAACAATATTAACGGGGAATTGTATCACTATGATTCTTGGTTGGATGGTGGTTATAGGTCATCCACTGGTTTGGGGGTTGTCAATGGTTCTGGATCCTAAACTGGTGCTTCTTCAACGTGATCTGTGACTCGCTCTACTATAAGGCATGCTACTAGGTATGGTACTAGATATGCTGATAACAATGAACTGAATCTGTGACTCGTAGATATGCGAAAATTTGTGTTGCTAACTATAGGGTAGGATCTTCAGCTGGACCAATAGCATAATATATATAAGTAGCTAGATCAACTGCATTATCAACTGCTGAAGCAACGACTGCTACTAGTAAGGCCTCTGCCTTTGCTGTTGCTACTTACTCAATAGCATCTGAATCATCTGTTGCAGCGGAACCATTTGACTCACAAAGTGCTGGAACTACTGATGGATCTGTCATGTAAGCTGGAACTGAAACTATAGGCTCTACTACTGGCAAGTTTACTGGGCTTAGATGGCTATACTTGGATGGCGGGTTATTCCTATACTGTAATATAAATCACTGGTGTATCAATATCTGACTCATCAGCTTCATCGATGGCTTAATCACTTGGTTAATCAATAGGATCACAGATTGATTGATTCTCTATCTAGGACCGAATCAAGGAAAGCTGGGGACTCCACTACTAAATCTTCAATTGGAAAATTCTCTATGCAATCTGGATCTCTATGTCTATCTCGATAAACAACATTTGGATCTCTAATAAGCTATGTAGAAAATGAATCATGTTGTAAAAATTATAACAGCCACCCACTCGACACTCTCGAAGATGCAGTGCACTGGGAACCCATAATGAATAAGCATGCCGAATAACTATAATAATGAAAGAGCATGATGCTCCCTCCAAATGAACGAGCCTTCATGAGACCAAAAGCACAATTCTAGTCACCCAAAAGCTCTACGTCTCCAAAATACTAAACACGCCATATTCACCATCCAAGCGGGACCAAAATAGAACTAACTCATATAGATCTCTACCGTCCTTGTTCATGCCTATGCCCTTATTACCTTTTCTTTTAATGCTAGTGATGCCTTTGAATTGGGTGTTGCTCTGGGTCAATGAATGAGGTCAACTCGCTTTGGGACTGCTTCATTCTCCTCCTTCCCTTCTGGTCCCTCTACCCCTAACACTGAGGGTGGTGAAACCCCTGCTACTTCTACGCCAACTGGGTCAAGATCAACTGAGTCCATTAGGTATGAATTGAATCAACAACCACTTGCTAAATAGGCTTTGGATATCTATATAATAATAAAGGGTGCTGGATGAAGTGTTGGTGTGCGTTATGATTCTTCAACCGCCTCTGTATATGCATAGACTTGATCAAATGCTACTGCTGAAAGCCTGTTTTCTAATCATGCCATGAAATCCTGATCAGTTGGGGCTTGGATGGGCCTAATTTTAGATATCTAAGAACATTGGGCTTGCTCAAAATTGCAAAAACAATGTCAAGCACAAAAACAATGAGGGAAGATGGTAGTGCATATAGAATTCTCAAATTCCAGATCGATTTTCTTACATCAATGGTATTTTTTCTTGGGGCAACAACACTTGAAGGGATTGAAGCATTTTGATTCCCTTCAAACCTTCATCTTGAATCATCACCAGAGCCATTGACAAGTACAATTAAGCACAGACACATGAGAGCCACCATAATTCCATTCAAGCCCAATCAAGGCCTTGCATTCCCAAACTTATTTTTCCCCATTTTCTGCTTATTCTACTTTAATAGGGTAGTCAAACCTAAAAAAAATGGGCATTTTTCTGTAATGAAGACAAAAATAGATAAAAGCGTTCAATTTGTAAATGCTGACTTTGATTCTGGGTTTTGCATAAATATGTTCTCCAAAAAGAAAGAAGCGAACAATACTCTACGTGGTAATAAACAAGATAGCATGTGGTAATAAAAAGAAAAAACAAATAATTAAAAGTTATATAAAAATTAAATAAAATAAATACGACATTATATTATAAATATATAAATTTCGTTGCAGCTAGACTTCATGCTATCACGTGAATACCAAGTGTCACCTTACATGCGCTCTAAGATCTAATCTCACTTAAACCATCATGTAAACCATCTTTCAGATTCATTTAATCGACTCATCTACGCCATGATTGGTCTACCTTGTCACTCTCTCACCATTTTCTCTTATTATTACTGTGCACCCATTCATCTAAATCCCAATGGCACAATTCCCATCTGCTAATACATCTTCTTCTCCCTGTTCTGTGTTCATCCAAGTCCCAATGGAAAATCCCAATGGCACAATTCCCATCTATTGATGCATCTTCCTATTCTGCCTAGATACATCTTCATCTTCTTCCTATGATCTGCATCGATTTCTTATGGCCCCTTTTTATAAATCACAGGTGTTTGTTACTTCTTGTAAAAGGAAGAATGTACTTTGAACAGTAAGAATGTAGACTTGTTATTAGTTCAAGGGCTTCGATAGGCCAAACACTTTAGATATTTTTTGTTGGCATGCCTTCTTTCAACCACATCAACCACTAGATGAAAGATGACATATCCTACCACTAAGAGCAACTGAATGGAATTCAAACGCTACCTCTTGAAATATAGGTGAGACTTTAAATTAGCAGTAAAACGGTGACCAGTATTCGTAACTGAGTTTTTCTTATAAATGATTAAGTGAATAAGGAGAAAATAGTAATTGAATCTACTTTTCTTACTCACTAATTCAATTATGTTTGTTTCATTGCACTGAACCTTGGTCCTGATACTACCTTTGTTTCATCTGATTGAACTTGGTTCCCTATACTGATTGCTCTTTCAGAACTTGAGATGCAACAGTTCGATCCAAGTCACAGTTAGTGCTCTCCTAGCCGAGTTTATTTTGGAGCTGGCCAAGCTGAGTTTATTTGTTCATTTTCGTATTCGGCTGCCCAAGCAAGCGAGAATGAGGGAATCTATGCAATTTGATGTCTATGTTGTATGGAGGATGCTAATATTGTATGGAGGTATGTCCGTCATAGTCATCGATCTACCTCTACTAATGCATGAACTACGCTCGCCATATGCTTGAAATTCATGGAAGTTGGCTTATATAAGAAGCTATCTCGTACCTTATTTATGGCCGTGTGAAGAAGGTGAAGTCTGAAGGTGAAGTTCTAACAGGAAGCCGGTTTGAAGCCCCTTACCAACTCAGTGCCCACCGGCATACTTGAGGTTTCTACCAGAATGAGGTCGAACTCCAACTTCAGTTCCTTTATGATCTTCTTCTTCTATAATCTTCCTCTATTCTCTCCCGCTTCAGTTCCCTTATGATCTTCATCTGTTCTCTCGAGCTTCAGTTCCCTTCCCTTCAACTTCACTTCAGTTCCATAAACACCATAGTACACTTTCAGTCCCTTCAACTTCGGTTCCGTAGACACCATAGTAATATGGAGCAATAGTAACATGCAACAATGCCACAGCATACACAGTAGCAACAGGTAGCAACTTCAGAGAATAAGTAGCAATATGTGGCACGAGAGCAAGAAATCCCATCAATCATAGTAGGAAGGATGTACCAATTTCAGTATAGGCAATACCCGGGAGCTAGCTAGTATTTTATACTAGTTAATACTAGCTAACTAATGTTATACTGGCTAATACTAGCTAACTAATGTTAGCCTAACAGGTCCAAAAAACTGAACAACAAATAAACAACACAAAGCCAAGATAATATATGCTTTCAGCCTTTGACCTAAAGAAGAGGCCAAATAAAATAGTAAATGACTATTAAAAACTTTCATTATACTCGACCAAATGACAATAACAAACAGCTCACAAATAGCTCAACTAATGTTAAGTTCATCTACTATAATCCTTGGCCATTGCAAAATTGCAGGGACTAATAATACCACCAATTAATTTTGAGACCATAACCTTCTACATATTTCGTGCTAACGAGTACGCTGAACTTGGCCGGAATATTGATCTTATTTACACTTCAATTGCCTCCTCGCTATCAATTTATGCTGCAAATTCGATCCCCGCCTCACACTTTCAATCGAATACTTGAATGTGGCACATGTTTTGTACATTACAAGGTGTCCTCTCCACATGGCGCTAGAATGCTGAGATAGCTTGACATTATTATATATAAATTTCCAGGGTAGAAGTTGTTTATTAATCACGAAAGATATAAAAATATCATTAAAAATATTAAATTTGTCAACCTATTCCGTTCGATATAAACTCAATTTTTTAAATATTGGAGATGACATCAGATTGATGGCATCATCGTTTAGTCGTCAGAATTTTGACATCATATTATAGTCATATTATTAGGTCTCTTTTGGCTATAAAAATTCGCTCTGCATGCAACCTACACATCACGGATCGAATTTCGGACTGACAGTTCTTTGGAGATTTTGCATTACATCGAAATAATTGCAGTCCGATGGAGAGGGTAAACAACCTTGAGAATGTGCTCAGCATGAAGGGAGGAAATGGAGATTCAAGTTATGCCTACCATTCTCCCTCTGTACAGGTAATTCTATTAACCTAATCAAGCCCTGCTGCTTAAATCTTAGTTCCCACATCTTATTGCACTACATTCATGTTTGTGCAGTTAAAAGATTATTCTGGCCCTTAAGCCCCTCCTGGAGCACGGGATCGACCAGAACGTCAGATCTTTGATAAAGGCTGTAGATGGTGTGTTTCGCGTCGCAGACTTTGGGTGTGCAACTGGGATGAATACTCTTCTCACAGCCGACACCATCGTCACAGCCGTCAAATCCATTTTTATTCGCCATCGCCTCGACGTACCAGAATTCCAGGTTCACTTCGTTGATCTTCCATCGAATGATTTCAATACATTGTTTCGAACATTGCCTCCATTTCGAGGTCCATTTGAAATTGTATCTGGAGATGGAAGAACAGAACTACCAACAGGAGCAGTGCACAGTGAAGATAAGCCTCCACTGACTAGATGTTATTTCGCATCAGCCGTGTCGGGATCTCACTACAGGCGACTTTTCCCACGGCAAACCCTCAATTTCTGCCATTCCTCCATCAGCCTCCACTGGCTTTCACGAGTGAGTGACAAAGACATTAAGCCCTATAGTTATGTCATTTAGTTTGCCCATATGAGCAAATCTAGTTTATTACTGATGAAGATGGTATATTATTAATCGTTTTCAATTTCAGGTTCCTGCTAGTATTTTGGACAGATGTTCCCCTGCTTGGAACGGTGGGCATGTCTACATATCCAGTGATGCAGTAGCTGATGCCTATCTCAACCAATTCAAACAAGACTTTGCAACATTCTTAGGTGCGAGAGCGGAAGAGATTATTCCTGGAGGATGCCTGTTCGTCGCTCTACTGGCCCGTAACTCTACCCACATAAAGGAGCAAAGCGGGTTGGGAGATTGTGCTTTTCACTTGAAAGCTGCATTTCAGGAGCTGGTCAGGGAGGTAAATTATATAATTCAATATTATTATCTCATAATTAGGTTTCAATACATTGAGTATGTGATCGAGATTTTGTTGGCAGGGTTTGATTGAGGAGGAGAAACCAGACTCCTTCAACATTCCCTACTATGGTCCAAGCTTGGGGGAGCTAAAGATCGTAGTGGAGACGGAGAACTCTTTTGAAATAGACAGCGTGACGACTCTGAGTGGGTTTCCTTTGCATCCATTGACGGAGGTTAGAGAGGGGGAGGAGGAGATGTTTGGCAGAATAGTAGGAAAGCATTACAGAGCCCTGTTCGAAAATATTGTGGGAGCCCACTTTGAATGGAATGAATATATGATAGATGAATTTTTCTCCAGGATCGAGAAAAGAGCCGCTGCGAAATATCGAGAGTACTTGCCCAACACACTTGACCTTGTCATTGCGTTTCTCCTTCGCAAATGATTCACTTTATCAGCTCCCTGAATCTTGGTTACCTCCGCTTTGGTCGCGATTAGTTGAACATGGTGGCACGTGTCTCAGCGGTAGGTTTTTTCGTTAAAGCCCAAAATGTATTAGTCATTGAATAAAAGATTATCTATTTTCTGCCCACTTTCACGTTTCTATTTGAGAATAACTTTACAGACTTCCGATCAGTGTATTTGAGTAATTAAACGTAGACTGCTTAAGGCGACACAGTTCGGATCGGTAAATTATTTAATTCACTCAAAACAAAGTTATCATTAGTTTAATCATGTAAATTAATTAATTTAAACCTACAATTTCCAGAAATGTCAATCCCCACTTAATTTCACACAAAAATAACTAAATTGAAATCGGAAAAACCACACAATTTAACTACTGTAGTGAAACTCGCTGATAAAAAAGTTAATTAAAATTCTTATAGTTGAAAAATATTTTTGCGTTGTAAATTGTAATAATATCATTGCCAAGTAGCGTAACCCATTGGTATCTAAGTGACTTGCGCTAATCTAGTTCTGAAGTGGGAAGTAGTCTAACGCATTTTGTTCTTTTTTATATGCATTTATTGGAATAACCTAAGTAAAAGTTTAAAAACAGTATTGAACATTCATATCACGTGGTATATTTATAAAAATTAGCATAGTTTTTTTTTAAATAGAGATCTAACATAAACCCACAGAATCACAAATTTTCATTTGCAATTTTTTGACCGTAGATATTATTTAAATGTTTTTTATAGTTATTTAATTTTTTTTAATTATTTGATTAGATATAGTAAATTAATTTTTTAGATTTTTATTTGATAGAATAAGTAAAATTTCAATTGATAAGGACAAAAAAGTTACACATATTAGACTAGAATAAGCTTCTATGCTCAATTTCTAGCATATATATCAAGTTATATATTTATAAAATAATAACCCATAAATTGTAGATATCAATATCTAAGCAACTCAACTAAACAATAATCTCTAAGCTAAACTTGGAATTGCTCTTAACTCTCATTAAAGCCCATCATCTGCCCTCCCTTAACTTGCTCTTTTAAATGAGGGTTCCTTAAACTTTTAATATGTCTGTAACTTTCTCTACAGTAATCTACTGGTTGAAAAAGAATAGGTTTGGAATAGGTTGAAAAGATTAACATAGAAAAATTTAAAATAAAATACGCAACAAATGAAAACAAATTAGTATATACATATATATATATATATAGGTTATTTTTGAAAAACATTATATGCTGAAATATATTTATGTACATCCAACAACCATATAAGTAATCTACATTATCGGTTCTTTGTATTTCTAGGAAGAATATTGAGCTACAAAACATACACTACAATAGTATGGAACCACAAAACTTACACCATAAACTCTAAAACTATGATGACCAATAATTTTTAATGGGAATCACTAATAGATAAAACGTTATTGCCAGTAAAAGATATTAACGTTTTTTTTCCTATGGATAGGTAGATATTGGAAATATTTTGAAAGTTGATGGATAGGAGTGAAAGTAAAAGAGATTAATTTTGAGAAAACTTTATGTGTTAATTTTAATTCACCTAATTAATTATAGATGGTGGATTTTAAAAATATTTTGAAATTTGATGGATAGAAAATTATTTAATTAGTCATAATAGAAAATTATTTAATTAGTCATAAGAGATGTTTGTTGTCATATCACTAGAATCCGACAAAGAAAGAATTGAAGAGTGGTTGGACAAAAAGATTCATGAGTTTGCAACACCCGAAAACAAGAATCTACAGGTATCGAAGGAAGAGTGGTTAGAGCACTACTTATATATGGAAATCCATGAAATTTTCAGTGCATCCTTCCCCTCTGAGTTGTATGAGTGAATCGTGAAGCTAGCAAATAGTCAGGGAAGGTGTAGGCTCAACAAACCTATTGTGTGGACTCCAGAGTTGGTGCACAGACTAGAAGCATCGCAAGATAAGGTCGCATGCATTGTGGAACATTGGCTCGATCGAATTATAGGATGATTTATCATTGAGTTAACGGTAGATACTATAGTTAGCTATAGCGAGGCAGAGCAACGCTTCCTCAAAGAACCACAGTGTAAGTACATTAAATCTTTGAACACTTGGGTTAAAATGCTACTGTGTGAAAAGCAGGTCATGCAAATAAATTGATGTTTGGGGCTACGTGAAGTGGGAGTATCTACATAAATGAAGGTAGCGTAGAACTAAAGTCTAGCCCCTTGATTTCACCTCCATGGGAAAACAAGGGAGAACTTGTGAAAGTCTCACCAAGAAGTGCAATCAGTTTGATAAGGCAGCGAATTTTGCGCATACCACTTCCAACTACACCACCACCAGTTTCACCATCTTCAACCCCATATTCACCCACACCACCTCCGCCACCACCACAGTCCAATATGAAAAGCATAATAAAGTTGTCAGTGTTCAAAGCAATAGGGAACGAAGATCCTGACCAATTTTGATTCGTGATAAAGGTTGTATGGGAAGCACAAGGAGTCACGGATGACAATATAAAGAAAGTAATGTTGGTCAGCACCTTGTAGGATCGCGCACTGACGTGGTACATTAAGCATTCCAATGACAATCCAAATGTAGGCATCAAAGATGTCCAAGCTACGCTAAAAAGGGAATTTAGCAGACTAGAATTAGAGACACAATCGATTATCGGGTTTAAGGAAATCACGATGCTTCCAGGCGAGACCCCCTGGGAGATGGATCAGAGACTAAAGGGTATGATTCATGAAGCCAACATGACCTTGACGGATGGGCAGCACTGCGTGTGGTTTATAGCATTACTAACACTGCATCTAAGGACCACGCTCTCATAGCAGAATCTATCTACTGAGGCCGGAGATTTGGAGATCGCAATGAGATTTCATGAGGCCCCAATACAAGATCCTAACCTAGGAGTCCAACAAACCCACACATAGTTGAAAAACTTGTGCCTTGAGATGCAGAGTTTGAAACAATATAGAACAACTTGCCAAGAGGCATGTGAGGAGATATGGTGCATAATGTGCAAAGGCCAGGGACATGACAAGGACCATTGTCCAATCTTCGCAAACTACTAGCGAGAGGAGGGTCAATGCCATTGAGACTAGAGGCACAAGCAGGATCGAGCGCGATGCCTGCATTATGGTGCGTGATTTGTCAAGTAGGAGGGAAGCATGCCACAAATAACTGCCATCTATTACAGAAGTATACACAGACGTCCCAACAGTTGTTCTGTAATTTTTGTAGGTCAGTAGGCCCCGATGAGTGTAGTTATAGAGGTTATTAACTGATGATGGATCAGACTCCTACCTACAGAGTTGAGACTAAAACGTGAGCCCTCGATCAAAATGTAGGGATGGCGTGCACTGGATTTCAGGGGCGCAGACGTGGTTGAGGTGGAATGGGACCAAGAAGAGGATGTGGACAACTAATTTGTTATAATTATATAGGGCGAGGGCATTATGCCCACGATTGTATAAATCTGAGGAGAGCATCATGTTTATATTGTACCTAGTTTGATCATGAGACTGAGGACTAGCCCACAGTAATAGCAAAGTTGCGCAAGAAAGAAACACTCTAGTGTCCCCCGACTCAGAACTTGCAAATGAAGAGGTCTGAGCCACATGAGGAGTACCCAAATGTAAAAATCATGCTACGAAGCAGTATCATGATAGGAGATGACAAGGGCAAGTATCCTGAAGAGAATGCCTCGGTTTGCAAGGCTCCAACCAAGGAACCAAAATTTTATTTGGAACACGTGAAGGAGACATTCATGGAAGCTAAGAAGAGGTTCACAGGGGCCTCTACTTCAGGTACTAAAGACAAACTAGAGTCGGAGACGAACCCATTAATGCTCACTACCTTTTTGGATACAATCATGAAGCTGCTGCATGACAACAAAGTGGTGAAGGGGATGCAAGAAATCATCACTAGATGTGTTGGACCAGGAGAACTACGGGTAGTCCGGAAGCTTGGGAAGCATACAACACAAACATGAAGGGAGATGAGATTAACTGCGCAGATCGAAGAATATCATATGGATCAAGTGATTATGGACCTAGGATCATACGCGAATGTCCTGCCAAAGTAGACATGGGAGCGCATGGGCATGCCCGCATAGCAATGGTCTCCTATTCAACTGCGAATGTCGAACTAGCAAAAGATCCTACCGATGGGAAGATTGCAGCGAGTGATGGTAGACATCAAAAATGCAAGCACTCTTGCAGACTTCGAAGTGGTAGAGATTGTTGATGATAGCAATCCCTATCCCATGCTACTATGAATAGATTCCGCCACTCACATGAATGGAGTGATAAATATAAAGAAGCATAACATGATTTTTGACAAAATGTCACTACGTGTAGTGGTACCTTTAGATGTTGAGGAAGGATCATGCTACACAGAGCCTGTGCACGATAATAAGAGTGACGACAATCTAGATTGTATCTACAAGATAACTGCACGAGAGTAGGACTAGGTGAATCCAACAACGGATAGCAAGATTTCATGGGAGTGCGAAAGCTCCTACACCTTAGATTCAGATGAGGAAATAGAACAATGGTAGAACTAGTTACATGAGGTAACAACACTCAACTACAATAGGTTGCTAAGGTCACTGCGCTACGTGACAACAGAGATAAGAGATCTGCCTATGTATGATGGGTTGATCAAAGTGTAGGATTTCCTAAACAAATTTGAAAGAGACGTGCCGGAACAACAATGGTTTGATGCTCTGAAATGGGTACTGCGTTCTACAACCGCAAGGTGGTGGGGTACGCACCAACAAAATTTAGAGAACTGGTGCAAATGCAGAAAGATGATGTTCATGTGGTTTGGGAAACCTCAGATGCGAATAATAAACAAGTATGATGGACGGGATGATCCACGTGCACACCTCATGAAATGGACCAAGGTCTACGAAGAAGAGCCACAACCTAAGTGGGTGCATCTATTCTGTCATACCCTAGATATCATACCCATGAATTGTTATACTGAGACAGAGCTCTGCCATGGCAAGAGCGAATGGGATATCTTGCATGAAGGATTCGAGTTAACATTCATGTTTGAAGATCATTGGTGGGATACTATTGATGATGTGCTACAAGCCATAAAAACAACTATCTTCAAAATACCACAGAAGCCAATGGAAGTGCTTCAGCCAGAATGGGCGACCTAGTTGAGCTACACGCTGGAGTGTTACAATGTGAATATTGAGGAGGATGATGAGCATCCACGGAAAATTAACATTCCAGAAATTGAAGGCTGTCATGAGGTTCGACGACCATTGATTGAAGATCCTGATATCACCGCGTCGCTAAAAATGAAGCAGGTAAACACTGGGATGGAGGCTGAACCAAAGTATGCAACGCTCGATGATTATTGTGATGGTGCCACGGTGGATAAGTTCGCTGAGTTACTTCGCAAGTACCAAGACTTATTTCCAACCAAGATTATAGACTTAAAGGGATCATTGGCGACTTAGGGATGATGAAGATCACCCTAAAACCTGACGCAAAGCGGGTTAAGCAAAGGCCTTACCACTTGAATTCGAAGTATAAGGAAAAGATCCACGTAGAACTAGACAAAATGCTCACAGCTGGAATTATTGAGCCAATGGAAGAATCTGACTTGGTGAGCCCTATGGTAGTGCAAGAGAAAAAGCATAAGGATGAGATAAGTATATGCGTGGACCTCAGGAAGTTGAATGACGGCCATGTACATGACCCATTCCTGACACTATTCACAGATGAGGTATTAGAAAATGTTGGCGAACAAAAAGAATACTCTTTGATGGACGGGTTCTCAAGGTACCACCAGATCAAAATCGCGCCGGAAGACAGGAGAATGACCTTCCCAATGGAGTGGGGCTGCTTTCAATACATTGTTATGCCGTTTGGATTGAAGAATGCGCCAACCATCTTTTCGTGCATCGTTCTTGACACATTCAAAGAATACATCCACAAGTTCCTAGAGGTCTATCTGGATGATTGGACTGTCTTTGGATTTGTTAAGCACCATGTAGCAAGATTACGCTTGATGCTGGATACTTGCTGACAACACCAGATTGCGCTAAACCATAGGAAGTTCACATTCCTCATTCCCTTTGGGAACCTGTTGGGACACATGGTCTGCAAAAAGGGACTGATGGTGGACCCCACGAAGATTGCAGTGATTTTAAATTTGGAAGCACTGTGAAGTGTTAAACAGTTGCACACTACCTTGGGACATGCAGGGTACTACAAGAAGTTAATCAAAAGCTATGCCAAAATCACTACACTAATGGAGAAACTATTCATAAAGGATGCCACATTTTGCTAGAATGATGATTGCATGAAGAGCCTGGATGTCCTAAAGGGGAAATTGGCCTCCGCTCCAATCCTGGTCTTCCCAAAATGGGATGTTGGGTTTCATGTCCATGTTGATGCGTTGTGTATCACACTGGGAGCAATGCTAACACAAGAGGGTGGAGAGGGCTTGGACCACCCTATCATGTTTGCAAGTCATAAATTTTCCAACGCTGAGAAGAACTATTCCACAACCGAGTGTGAGGGGTTGTCAATGGTGTATGCACTCCAAAAATACTGGCACTATATGCTAGGAGGACATTTTAAGATGTATACAGACCATTCCGCACTAGAGTACTTGGTCAATAAGCCTGTGTTGGGGGTGCGCATATGTAGGTGGCTCTTATTGTTCCAAGAATATGACTTTGAGGTCACGGTAAAACATGGATGCGTGAATGTAGGACCGAACCACTTGTCACGTATTGAGACAGGTGAGGAACCTACTAGTTTGGAGGAAGGATTACCTGATGCACAAATCTTTGTTGTGCACATCCCAGATGGACACTTCGAAGATATAATCCATTTTCTGATAACAGGGACTGTGCCAAAGGAATACTCCATCCAACATAAGGAGTTGGTGGTGCATGTGGCAGATTTTTCTGTCATCGCGAGGCACTTATATAAAATAGGCAATGATGAGATATTGCGAAGGTACGTAGCTGGATTTGAACAAAGTCAAATCCTCGTAGAAGCACATGGGGGCGCTACAGGAGGACACCATGCAGGACGAGCAACCGAACAAAAGATTCTTCACATAGGGTTGTGGTGGCCAACCCTTCACCGGGATTCAAAAGCACACTATAAGGCCTGTGATATATGTCAAAGAAACAGAAAGCCATCGGAGAGGGATGAGATGCCATTGAATCCACAAATTACATTGTGGCCATTTGAGAAATGGGAAATCGACTTCATGGGACCTATCAAACCTTAGGGAAAATCGAGCGCCCACTACATCGTCATCGTGATGGAGTACCTGAGATGAGGGGCAGAAGCACAGCTGGTCAAAGACTACACGGTCGCCACAACTCTGAAGTTTCTGTCTGAACACATGTTGACCCAATTTGACTGTTTGAAAATCTTAATGAGTGATCACGGTACACATTTCCTGAATGAAACCATCAGCGTGCTCACATAAGAGTTCCAGATGTATCATCAAGAAAGCACACTGTATCACCCACAAGCCAGTGGGACAGTAGAAGCATTCAACAAAATACTGGAGACTACACTAACCAAAGTGTGCAACGTGCGGTGAAATGATTGGGACCTGCACTTACCTGTAGTACTATGCGCTTACAAGACAATGTGCAAAAAACTAAAGGGACAAACACCTTTTCGGTTAGTTTATGGCGTGGAAGCTTTCATGCCAATGGAATATATTGTTCCTAGTCTGTGGATAGCAGTTCTCATAGCGATGACAGATCACGAAGCTTTAGAGGAAAGGCTTGTGCAATTGGAAGAACTTGAGGAGGAATGATTCTTGGCCGGTTTTCATTAGCAGGTACAAAAGCAGTGTAAAAAGGCCTAGCACAATGACCATATTAAGTTGCTCACCTTCAAGGTAAATGATTTAGTGCTGCTATATGACTATAAGTTTGAAAAATTCTCGGGAAAGTTTAGAATGCATTGGCTAGGACCATACCTGGTTAAGGAGGTCACAGATGGAGGCACAGTATAGATAATCAAACTAAATGGAGAACCTTTCCCAGGCAAGGTGAATGGCAGTCGCTTGAAGCCCTACGCGGATGGGCCAACTGTTTGACTGGTTGGCAGAAGCACAATCTTCGCGCCCCAAGGAACCGAACAAAGGCGCAGGACTATAAACATATGCAGTAGATACCGGTATAGATGTATGGAAACAGTTTAGAAACAGGGGTCTCGAAATAGCAAATGTAGTAGATCTAGCAAGCAGTAGCTGAGTGCCCTACGGACCTCAACACAGTTAAGGAATAGTTGGAGGGACTCCACGCCAAGATCACCGCGCCGACAGAGTGACTTGAGGGCAAGTCATGTTGTTTGTGTTGGGGGCCTGTTGGGCTTGAAATCCACTGAAGGCATGTTTTAGGGATCAAAGCCCAAATTTTGACCTAATTTTTTTGTAAAGACTCTATGAATTGGGGGCGTGGAGCACGAAATGTATGAGAGAGTCACAGGATTGTCCGCCCTAGTCTTGTAATGTAATGTCGGCCTACCCATGGTTTGTAAACCATGGGATTGTATAAATAGAGTGAGGCTCTAAATGTAAAAGATAACAACAAAGGAGAGAGAAGAAAGAGTCTAAGTGACTAAGTGTGTCTTTTGTCGTAGAGTGGGAAAAGGCTCCACAGTTGAGTGCACAAAGACCTAGTAGTCCACAGCTGAATGTGCGGACCCCTACAGTTAAGTGCACAGAGTGGAGTCGAGTCTATAACCGAGGAAGAAATTAATAAAGAAAAGTTTTATCATAATTATGTGTATCTATTCTTGGGTTATTGCATGTTTGATATGATTTGTGGATATACTGTTTACTTATTGCGCGCATCTGTATGAATGATTTATATTGCTAAGTATAAATCAAAGCATGCAAGTAGGCTAAGTTAATCAACTAACAGAGGAATACTAGTAAGGAAATGGCTAATAACAACGTTCGCCCCCCAAGTAGGGCTAAACGAAGGCAACATCCCAGGCTGCGAGGTACAGAAAATTTAGCGTAGTGACGTGCACACAGGGTTGAACCACAGACCACTTGAACTCATCAGACATCGCCAAGGTGTGGAAGCCTGGTTCTAGCACCCTCCCATACTACTTCAGGTGAGATCTCAGTTTGTGCTCCGCAGACTATTGCCAAAAGGGCCAGTAGTACTGAGATTTGTTTGACTAAATCAACTTTGGACCTGGGTCAGGCCCCAACAAGCCAACACGAGGAGAGGTACAAGGCATTGAAACTGCACAGAGCATAACACAAGCCAATATGTGAGCATCAAGAGCACTATCGAGAAAAGTTGTGCGAATGTGACTCATAGGAAGAATTTTGCATTTTTCGGGAGGAAGGTGAGACAGGGTGTCGTGGAATTGCTAGGCCAATTTGGGAAATTTTCAAGGGGAGCACTGGGAAGGTCATCTAGCTGGGATCTACACTATTTCTTCAGAGAAGACTGTGTGGGTAGCAAGAGGCATTAGGAGACAAATCTACGCAGTTTTTCAGAGGAGGACAAGATCAAGCTAGAGGAGCTATGGGTCAAAATTGTTCAATCCTGGGAGACAATATGTTGCAAGACATAACTAAGCAATTTATAGCCTGATTGTAGAGTGGGATAGAAGGGCAGGTGATAACCATATCTACAAAATTTTCTTAGTGATAGCAAAGTAGTCTAGCAGGGAAGAATGCCTGACAGATCTACACAATTTCTAGGCAGATCGCAGAGCACTGCAAAAGGGCATGTGACAGACAACTCTACATAATTTCTAGGTTGATTAGAGAGAATAGCAGCATGAAAGCTTGTCTGGCATATATGTGAAATTTCCCAGGACAGTGCACTCATAGGCAACGAATGTATGTCCCATATGTTTGTTCAGTTTTTGCAAGCAGTGCAAGGCAGTGAGGCTAGACAAGTTTTGCATATCTTTGGAGATCATTAGAGCCTTGGGTCACAACCTAAGTCAATTTTCTCGTTCACCAATGGAAGGCTTGATGGGAGATCTTGCAGGAAGCGCAGACTGGATCGGTTTCTCGGACAACTTCTGCGCAATTTTAGCACATGATAAGCTAGCTCATTTCCAAAATTGCACAGTGCAAGCTACCCAGAGAATGGCCTCAAGCTCCCCACAGTTCTCGTCAATAGTTCAAGGTCACTGAAATCGAGAATGGCCTCAAGCTCCCCACAGTTCTCCTCAATAGTTCAAGGTCACTGAAATCGGTGTCCGGTTGAAGAAGGATTGTTCAATCGACACATTTTCAAGAAAAGGATTGTGTGAAAGCAAGTGCGCTTGTGCATACATGACAATGTGATCACACACTTATCACTCAACAAGAAGACACCTACAACCAAGAAGACAAACATATGCTTGCTAAGACTTACTCAAGGTTAATAGCGACAAGTGCGACAATTGAACTATGTCTTCCAATGACAGTGAAGACACTTGCACAACAATGCTTACAACTTTGTGTGCGAGTGCGATTGATGTTGACAAAGAAAAATAACTCATGCACACAAAGACAAACCTTCAAAAATGCCAAAAAAAACTCGCAAGCATGACATAGCAATCAACAAGCCAAAATACGACCGGAGGTTGATCGGGCAAAAGGGTGTGAAGACTTGACAAGAGATCATGGGATGAGCCCGAGTATTTCTGACCATCAAGGGGAAAAATGAAGGAGGGCTTTGAAATTTTGATGTAGGCCAAAATTTTGGATGGTGTTGCAGTTGCGACAACACACTATTAGCATCATCACACACTCTTCCATACATCATTAGGGGTACATATGACCATTTTATGTTTACTATTAGACATTCACTGTTATTTTCCATAATTTTTTTTATTTTAAAGTTTTTATATTTTTAACAGGGTTTTCCACCCATATTTCCATCCTATTATGTTTTATTTTATCTTCTTTCTTGTTTTACAAGTAGCTAGTCTAGTATTTTTGGCATTTAGATGACAAAATTCAATGACATATTGAATAAATAGTGAAACTATATATATAAATATAAAGAGAAAGGGAAGATGGTGTGACACAATTCTAACTACTAACACCATAACCACTAAGTCTAACTACCTTACACCGTAGACAAGACACAAGTTTAATGACATAAATTTGATCAAATAGCTCATCACTGATATAAATTCACATATCAAAATGAGAATGTTTCCAAATAAACTATTTAAAAAACTGTACAAAATGAAATATTATAGTTAATTGATATCTATATATATATTGGAAATTTTAGATACCATTAATGAAAGACCTAATAAAAATTATCGTGACATTACACAAGAGTAAGCTTGTCTGTAGAGAAAATATTTTAAAGTGGTTCCATCTTTATATAAACGGATCAAATCTCACAAATTTTTTTAGATTGTAATTCACCTTTTTTTGCTCTCTGTGGTTTTTTTCTAAATGATTAACAAATAGTTAATAATAACCAGCATTTGGTGGTTGGAATCTATTTGCGAGTATTCTTACCCTTATTCAAATCTCTGGAGATTTAAGAGGGTACAAGTAATATGAAAAGATGTTTTAATGAGCAAAAATTTATAGTACAATAAATAATATATTGAATTCTAATCAAAAGAATCAAATAATATATAATACTCAGATGATTAAGGAATCAAAATTTTTAATAAATGAAATGATAATAATTTAAGTCAATATCCATACTGAAACAATATAAACTCACTCAGCAGAGATTGAAATAGACTTATTTAATAATGTAAATCGCTCCACTTGCATACAATAATTCAAAACAAGAAATAAAACAAAAAATGAAAAACAGTTTTTGAACTTTCATAGTAGAATTTTCATGAGCTTGATTACAAAGTTTATGGTCAAGTTAAAAAAATTGTCATCGCTCGATTTTCTTTTATTTGTTGATTGACATTAAGAAACTTCCAATCTTGAGGATGGAAACTCCACGTCAGTCAAGGTTTCAAAAGTTTTCGCAATTTGTTTTCACAAAATCTCAAACAATCTATATTCTCAAAAATAACCTGTTTATATATACCTAGAAACTGCCCATGAAATATTCAATTATCTATCTTCCATACCACTTATAATACAGGTTGGATGCGGGATGGGCTTCTTCGCTGGTAAATCAAAATTTTGAAGGAAACATAAATTAATATATTTTCAATCACACGGAAAGTATAGGTTAGATATGAGTTGGGATTTCTTACGTATAGAGACGTCCTTGGAAAGTCAATGGGCATTTAAAATCTATTACCAATATTGCTTTTATATTTATATATATATATATATATATTGTAGTGGTGTTTTCACACCACGTTAGATATATATAGTGTAGTGGTGTTTTCACACCACGTTAGATCCGCCGAAAGAAAAATATATAATTGTAGGTCGTTTTCATTTTAAATCTTAAAAATATAGGAATCACTTTTAAAATAATAATTCTGGAGTGTTTCACGTCATCTTAGATTAGCATCAACATTATAAGACGTAGCAAAGTGTGGCGACTTGCGTCAGAATTTCATGTTTATCGTAGGAGTTGAAACCTTCAATCTGACGATGCTTGAATTACGCGATAACCGTGAATGCCACTACATGTCTTTAATATGGATCACAACATGGAGGAGAAGTCTCCTAATTGTTCTCGTTTCTCGTTTCTTGGTTCTTATTTTCTGAATTTTGTTATATAATTTTTGTAAAATTATTGTTCTTGAAATTATTAACTTTTATTTTTTTGAATATGTTAATTTATAACACTGAAAATTTTTAAGATATTCAGTGCCGATTTAATAACAGAAATTTTAGATTTTAATAATTTTTAATGTAAATAAATCTCATCTTAATAATATTTAAACGAACTTTTTATTTATTATAATCACATTTATCTTGAAATATATATTAACGAATGAAATTGATTAAATATATTTTGTAGGAAGTATTAAAATTGGAGTGGAAGTTTTTGTTTTCTTGCGCTTATGTTATGATGTAGGAACATTTTCATAGATACTATACTTAATTTCTAAATCTAAGACATTTTTTGGAAAAGTCTAAATTTTCTATATTTCTAAAAAAATCTTGAAACTATGTAAAAGCTAGAAAATCATTTTTAATCTAGAAAATTAAAAAATTAGAGGATTTCTCTCAACATCCTTGAGAATTTTCTCTTCAAATGTAGATTCCTCTTCCTCCAAGTTTACATAGTTGTAACTCAATTGTTGGATTAGGAAGAAAGATTTTGGACCTTAGTTTAATACTAGCAATTGTCCCAAAAGGTACAAAGAGAGGCCGATAGGATTATTAAAAGGAAGAAATGTCTATAGATAGTGAAGCATATATAAAGCTCACTAGTGACAAAGGCGCATATATAAAGCTCACTAGTGACGAAGGCAATAACCACGATGACCATCCCATACCAGCACATTTGATATTAAAAGAACAAAACCAAAACCAAACCATTCATATTTAAATAAAAAGTAAATTACAGCATTTTACATGGTAAATGAAAAGCAGCGAAATTGTGATTTGCAAATATTAAAACAAAACACTTACATTGCTGGTTGACACTACAGCTAAAACATTAACTAATTGTAAGATGCTTTTCCTAAACATTATTATTATTGTTTTTAATAAAATTCATTTAAATAAAAATAATTATTTAATTATAGAAATTAATATTATTAAAATTTTGAAACTCATATTAAATTCATATATTCTATTTTTCAAAGTATTTTGGGAAATCTTCTTGAAATAAGTAATGCAATTGCTTGTATAACCAACTTGTACATAAAATATTTTTTTAAATAAGTAATTGATTTTAAAATTAATATATTTATTACTCATTTAGCCTTATATAAACCCACAATAGCCTCATATCAACCTCAACAATTTGCAAGGAAACTTCGCCTCGTCTATAGATGAACCAAAAAATAGTCTTGTGCAAATGGATATCTTTCTGTAGAAGGATGAATTCGGACCTTAGATTGTATTCTTTGAAGTCCAAACCCTTGCAAGCCTTAGAAAGGGTCCATAGAAGTCTATTAAAACAGAGCGAAATAAGGGACAACAAGCCCACTCAGTTGATTCCAAAATCCCAACAAAAAAACATAACCAAAAACATAAAAGATAAACCCAATCAACTCCAAAAATGTGACATATTACTACATGTGTGCGTGATGACAGAGACAATTGGTTTTCACATTGTTGTTGTTTTGGGGAGAGCTTTCCCTTATCACATCTTCGCCTTGAACTTGGGGTGAGTCTTTGGGATTTCTACATCTGGGTGGAAACAATATCCCTCTACAATTGGTTTTTACTACCGAGATATGTTATCTATTGAACATTTGTATTTGTAATTTACAAGAAGTTTCATGGTGTTGTTTATAGTTATTTTAATTTTGACTTAAAAATACACGCATATATTTCATTCCGTTTTCTTATGCAAAAAGGCAAATACAACATGTTGGAAAAAAATTATGTGCTCCAAAGAAAATCATATTCTAGGAGCGTCAATTTCATTTCTTGGAAGTTGTAAACATATTTTGAAAATTTAAATCCAAGAGCTTCAACTTCATATATTGGAATCATATTTTTAGTTGAAGAGAAAATAAGATACAGATTTCATGTTCCATTCCCCAAGGATAGAGTTCCGAACACATTACAAGGATCTATCAAGTTGAACTTAATAAATATCATAAAGGTAACCTTAACATGACTTGATCAAGAAGGATGTCCAGAGATCACTATCATTATAATTTTATATAGAAGGAAACCATTAACAATTTAAAATTGAAAACTTCAATATTTGGAAATACAGAAGCCCTTACTTTCAACTCCCAAGAGGTTTTTTTAGAAAAATGTAAATAGCAATGGATAAGAGAAATTTGCAAAGGAAAAATGAATCTGCAAAATACAAATTTGTAACTGCATGGGATACCTGGTTAACTATGTCGACGAGCCGAAGACAAAAAGAACCATGTGTGTCATGATTTCATATAATATCTTTCAACTTGGATAAAAAAACCAAAATATGGCTTCTTATCAATTGTAATCTTGACATTATTGGACATGGTAAATTGATATTGGAATTGGATTTTTGTCCATATCTGTGAATTTCTAAGCAATTGAGGCAACCCATTGTGAGTGTTTGGAGCATCTTCCAAAGCTAAACATCCAAATGATATAAAACTCAAGTATGTGAATGTGACGAAAGGCTAAAATGCTGACATGTTTTTTTTGTTTAATGTAGAAGGAATCTTGCCATTTGGGCTCTAGAGCCCAACCTGCTCTCTCTTATTACAAAACACAGAGCATTTAACCAACGAAAAACAGAGAGCAGTGGACCATGTACTCGATTATTTTTTGTTCATACCACAGAGAACTGTTCTATCAAGTACGCGAACCCCTGTTCTGGGGTATACTGCATTTAATGGAAAAACAACGCATCTCAACTACCTGCTTAACCATTCAGAGAACATAAAATGCACCGTGTTGTTTATGCCTTATATTTAGTAGACTTTGGCCATACTATGTTATGAAGTATGGCTCTACTGGCTATCAGATTATTTTAGGATTGTGATTTTGGACACCAAGGTTTAGATTATTTCTTTATTATGGTGGTTGTAACGAATGAATTTATATTCCATTCATTCTTACTGCATTTGGATAAATGCCCTTACTATTTTTTCAATAGGTTGCTATAGACATCGACCTATCTAAAGTGAGAAACGTTTTTCTTTATTAAAAATGTTGTTGGTTGATTCATAAAACCCAAAACAAAGAGCAGTGGACCACATACTTGAATACTTTCTGTTCATACAACAGAGAACAGTTCTATTAAGTATGCAAACCCTTGTTCTAGGGTATACTGCAGAAAATGTAAACATAACTCAGTTCCATACATGGGTTACAAGTTTACTCTAAGGCACAGTCATTGAGAAACCTCAATTTGTAAATTAATATAAGTCCCATCACCCTATTTACTGTCCCTAAGTTTTTTAATGAAATTAGATTTTAACTGAGTACAAATCCCATCTCGTCACCTCACTTCTTCTACCTAAACTCTTTAGTGAATTTAGAGTCTATCTGCATAGCAAAACTATGTTCTTGGCAGTAAATATTTCCCTTCATTATTGGATAGAGAATATGTAGATCACCTTGACAAGAATGGAAAGTTTAGGATACTGAAACAAGGTGGTTGAGGAGACCTGAAGCCTCAAGGTATCTAGCCATCCAAGTATTTTGAGATTAGAATGTTTAGGTGGTTCAATTTTCGTATGCGTTCAGCAGCAAAAGATAGACTATGTAGCACTGACCTTACAAATGCACATTATGTATTTTGCTGGGAGATGCATAACGGTTAGGCATGTTATGTGGATTTGCAAACTTGCCAAAATATTTTGGGTCTAGATTGCCGCATAGTACAGGGGTGTCTTTTTCTCTCCTTCACATAGGAAAAGGATTTTTTTGGGGGATCAAATGAATGAGTTGACAGTAGTGGGTGAAAGGTGATAAGATTGATTGGCATATTTTTGTTCTGAAAACCAAGAGAAACAATTGGTCCATTCAGCTTGAGAGAAGTTTTAGCTGTTCAATTTTTCCTCTTTTGAATTCAAAGCACTACAGGTTAGATATATCAACTTGAGGAGAATGGGTACTGCAAACTCAGTTATAAATCATTTCAGTATACATATATAATCTCCATTATTCATAAGGACGTTGATGATTTATTTGGTAACAAAACATACTTGTTCTACATAAACGAATTTATGGTTCAGATCTTCTTGCAATAAGTACACCAAAGAATCCAATATGTTCCTCACAAAGGTAGGTTGTCCCGGCTGTAGATATGATTCACAGTTCATGGTAAATGCATTTCATTCAGATGCATTACAACAAACTGTTTTAATGTAGAATAAGGCTTGATATTTGAATAGAGGAATTAATAAGACCTGAAGATTGTCATTGGAGGATTCAACAGTGAGCTTTTAGTGTGAAAAAACCAAAACCTGAATTGGGAACTCTACACAGTGATCTTTCTGTGTGAAAACACCAAAACCTGGATTTGGAACTCTAATGTGTAGAGCTCTTGAACTATCGTGTTATTAACAAGATAAAGATTTAAATCAGGAAACGAAAAAGAAGTTATTATTGTTATATTAAATTAAAATTTATTAAAATTAATTGAAATTTAAAACAATACCGAGCTTACCAAGTAACAAAACCAGTGCCCTTAATGCAATAATCATTCTAGTTTCAGAAACAAAATGGCTAAAATCATGTTAAATTCAGCAAGAAAACCGATCATTCTGTACATAATTTGCTATATGATCTACCTATTTACAATGCTAAACATATCCTTTCATCCCCCACTGAACGTAAAAGCACCAGATGCATTTCACAGACACAAAGGCCAAAACATGTCAAAATCAAACCTGACAACTGATCCTTCTATCTATAAAAGATCCTTTCTATTTATTTACATGGCTGGAACGTAATAGATCTCTGACATTTTCCAGATTAGGCCTGCATGCATGCACGTTGAGAACATTATTTACTGTACAAATTGTAGATACCCATCATATCACATTTTGATAGATACAGCCAATCAAGCAAACGATGGGGTTTTCCTGCATATATTCTCCTCTTAGTCCACATCAATAGTGCAGAGATCTGCCATAGAGAGGTCCCAGGTTCGCCTTAAGCAGTTTCATAGACATTACAAAGTTACAGATGCCCGAAGTATCACTCACAAAATAGTTGATCATCTCTTTAGAACAGAGGAGTAGTAAGTATAAATGGACATGAGAAGCCCAGCACTAAACATCTGTACCTTGAAGGTCTAGCCTCAAAAACGGAAATAAAAACCCTCTGTTTATTCTTTTTTACCTATCCACCATAATAAATTTCTTGCTAGACAACTTAGAATCTGAACCAGAGATGCAGCAAAGTAGCTTTACAACGTTGGTATGCCTAATATTTCCTAGAAGCTCTATCTCTGTTTGAAATGTCTTTTCTTGGACAGATCGTGGGTTCTCATTATTCCAGATCCTTTTCACAACAACAATATTGCCATTTTCCAGTGCCACATTGTAGACTTTGCCAGCATGTGCACTTCCAATAACATGATACTTTGTCAATCCATTCAGAATGTCTGACACTTCAAAGTCAACCATGTGAAAGGATGTGAGTGTCTAAGACTTTGTACTTGTGTTAACCTACACGAAAATCTTGTGTCTCTTATGGAGGAAACCTATACCAGTCAAGAAGACTACTATGGCCACAATAATAACCGAAATCAATACCCTATGCCTATATGCCAGATTATTGTAACCAACAGGGGCAGAGCCAGACAAGTGGTTTCTAGACAAATTGTTTGAGAGGTTAAGGCTGTTAAGAAAAGGAAACAGCCCAAGTGACACAGTAATTGATCATGTGATTTTGTTGTTGGCAAGGTTAAGCTGAGAAAGACCTTTCCATGATATTATTGTTCTTGGAAGCTCCCCATGCAACATATTGTGATAAAGAGAAAGCCATGACAGTGAGGATATGTTAGTAAGTTCCACTAGGATAGTCCCTGATATATTGTTGTGACTGGTCAGAAACTTGTTGAGAGTCCGCAATTGTCCAATGGCAGAGGGAATACTTCAGCGGATTTGATTAATGTGTGTGTAAACTAAAATGGTAGAACATAAAAGTACGATATTGGTCTATAGTAGGCTCATTCCTTTGTGATTTTAGAAATGGAATTATTTACATGCCGAACATGCAAGATTTGGTTGCAGAACTATTTCAAACCAAGTGTTTCGCCATAAAATACCAAAATGCATATATGTATACTACAAGGAAAAGGAAAACACCCAACCTATTTACTGATTACATTCACAGCCATACAAAACTCTGTGGAGAATATAACCACTGTAAATTATGAAGAGAAATTTAAACACTGTAATTCCATGAATTGCATAAATAGATCTTAACAAAACGAGAACAAAACAACAGAGTTTGGTCTAGAGCTAAAATGCTCAACATCCATAATAATCTGAAGACCCTGAAGTCGACAGGGACAAGTCACTCTAGACATGGAGATGTGTTTGGTAAGATATAACTAAACATATATACAATGAAAGTATTCGTTGGCTTCTAAACATATGTACAATAAGAGCATTCTATTATGTAGAGATGTAATTGAGAATGAGTAGCTAATCATATATGCATGATGGGCCATGGCATCGGCAACACCAGTTATTATTTATTGTGGTGCCATATTGTGCGAGTTGTTCCTGCAATTGATGGCGCATTTGCCTATGTGCATCCCTTTCATGGATGTGAATTGTTATCTAAAGTATTTTCCTTATTTTCTTTAACAACTTAATGGCTGGGCGTAAACGGTAAAGTGGCATTGATTGTTGTGGCAGGATCCTTGTCTGCATATCTTGTAGCGTAAGTTCTTGTTGCTGAATTTCTTCGCAACACTCATACAACCTTCATAGGTAGCATGTATTCATACCTGTTGCCATCAAAAAATGAAACATTGTAAGTGACAATGAATATGTTTGACGATTTTTTTTGAATATGCAAAATAAATTAATGATTCCAAACGAGTATAAAATCATATGAAACTAAATTTAATAGCAAGCAAATCTATGTGAAACTTCGTTATGTAGTGAGTGGTGTTTACCATGTGGGTAATTCTGGAAGACAGGTTGTACGAACCAACATCGATTATCTGAAGTAGTGGTTGAATCTCGGTGCAACCATTCAGCAATAGAGGAATGGCATTCATTGTCAAGGTTGTCTCCATAATAGAAAAGGAGGTTTCTTTTTCTCGTGATAGGAGTACGTGCAATTCATCAATTTCACCACAATACAAAATTCTAGTCAAAGAAGATGTGACATGAATGTGGAATCTAATCTAACAAGGCTAACTATTGATGGTGAAACAGTAATAAGGGCACAACCTACACGGGGAGGAGAATAACCTCTCATATTAACCAACCAAGGTAGTCCACGTTAACAAAATTCTTATTATTTGATTCAGGCACAAGCTACATATTGTTCAAATTCGGAAGCACCTCAAGCGGCTCAAAGATGCTTATAGTCTTACAGTACCGTCAAAACATCAATGAAATAGGAACATTTCCCAGCCAATCCTAATACTGATCCTACATATTAAGAGATGTGGTTCAATCGAGGCATTTGCCATGTATTTCGCTCACTTAATTTACCCTTTGCAGACCCTTCTAAAAGGCTGACTAGACTCCTTATGGCTTTGTAATAATTTATGATATATTAACTATTCTGTGAACAAGGCACAGTTTTTTTATTTAATTTGCTATATTCGGGTGTACTCACTGTTCTTGTGCATTTCTGCACATTTTAGGGATGTTGAATAGCAGCCATTGCATATAACGAACACGCTATTCAAACACCATGTATAGCTATTGAATCTGAAAGTTCACACATTCCTTCAGTCCAAGCATATAGAAGAACTATATGGGGCCAAGATGATTTTTGTAATAAGAGCTATATGGGTCCTCCCTCTTGTCAGAAATAGGACCCTGAAAACAGTGGCCATACCATAACAACAATCATATTCCATCAGTCACACAACAGTGACCAGATTTTAGACTATCATGGGCAATTTCTATTTATGTGCAGCATGACCAACCCATCTAAATGCAGCGATCTGGGAAAGAGGAGTAATCAATTCCCATTTTCTTTTTATAAAAAGTTAAAAAGAGGCAAATGGAGTATGATGTGAAAGGGGAAAGAATGTGGGCAGTTTCAATATAATTTTAGCCTTACCAACCCATGTAATTTCATGGACTGAAAGGAAGGGCTTTAAATAACCTCGCCTCCTACCTATCCTTAGGTGTGGACAATCAATATTTTCTCTAAACATGTGTGCTTACACCATGTTTTGTCTACTGGTATTGTTAGTATGTCAGTTTCTTACGCACCACACATGTAGAATTCAGAGTAGAATGACATATGTTGAAGAGAAATAGGGAGGAGCCTCAGCCCAATAAATAAATAGATCATGAGAACTTGCCCCTACTACGGGTTGTGTTCTCCTTGGAAACCAACAGATGTTGATGTTGGAGACATGTTCACCACAGAGGAAATTAGGGGTGAGTGCTTAACAATAGGGCTGACAAAACAGGTGTTACAGTCCCTGCCTTCCAAATTTCAGAGGTAAACTCTGTATGTTGACACTTTACCATATTCACTTTAGGGAGGCTGGCATCATATACCTATTTTGAACCCAATCATGAACTCCATGGGTAGCTATCATACACCAATGGTGTTGCACATGGCTTACCCAACATGGGATAATATTGGCATTTGCATGGGATGAGTTGACCTAGTAATAAATTTAGGTACAATTTAGTAGCAATGATGAGTTAAACGTTAATTATGTACATGTTAGCAATGCAGTGGAGTTGATACTAGCTAGGCAACCATCATCATTATACATGTTCTAGCTGTGTGTGTATGTATATATAAAGCTGGTTGGGTGAAGCTACAGATTTATTAGAATCCATTTTGTTTCCACAAGGTTTTGCTATATACCTGCATGCTGGAAACCATGGCTGAAGTAATGTTGGGCTGCATTTTTACAACTAATTATGCACGCACTTACCATTCTATGAACATTGCATGATGTCTAAATTTGATATTAAAAGCACATGATTCTAGGCATTAATGAAGCACGAATTGTCTTGAATCTACCAGTTGTGGAAGCCAAGGTTACAACTCATTTGGTGGTGGTTATTGCTAAGGTGACAACCCTTAACAGGGACATTGATTGTTTAAAAGAAGCCACCTGTGTGTAGATTTATAAAAAAGGGTGACTGACACACATGTTATGACTGCTATGATGGAGAGATGGTGCAGGGTCTTATGTTGAAGGGTATGGTGATACTTAACTCCTCACAAGTGTAATACACCCTAGAAAGGAGTGAAGCGTGTGAGGTTGGAAAAAGAAAGGACGTATTTCTTTTTTGGGCATTCCTTCCTTGAATAAGGAGAATCTGGTTTATGGTCACCAAAGTTTGGCAATGATAAAGGACCATATTTGCATTTCCTGCAACTAACAACCATCATCATTTCTTCCATGATCTAACATGCCTGAGGATTGCTAGGGAGGTGTGACTATTGGTTTATACCTTTTCTAGCTGTCTATGTATGTATACATAAAGTTGGTTGGGTGAAGCTACATATTTATTGGAATCCAGTTTGTTTCCACAAGGTTCTGCTATATGGCTGCATGCTGGAAACCATGGCTGAAGTAATGTTGGGCTGCATTTTTACAACTAATTATGCACACACTTACCATTCTATGAACAGTGCATGATGTCTATAGCATACAGAGCGTAAGTGAATAGAAGTATGTTGCATTAGATGTCATGCTAGTAGGTGGACTATCTTGACTCTACCAGTTGTGGAAGTCAAGGTTACAACTCATTTGGTGGTGGTTATTGCTAAGGTGACAGCCCTTAACAGGGACATTGATGGTGTAGGGTCTTATGTTGAAGGGATACACCGTAGAAAGGAGGGAAGCGCGTGAGGTTGGCAAAAGAAAGGACATATTCTTTTTTAGGCATTCCTTCCTTGAATGAGGAGAATCTGGTTTATGGTCACCAAAGGCTGGCAATGGTTGAACACTTGGGCTGGTAGCCTAGACGACCTTTGAAACATTAGCTGATGTCCTTTTTCGTTTTCAAATTAAGCCAAAGATTCTTGTAGACATGTTATTTATTTAAGCATGAAACTCTTTTCCTTCCGGGGTGTGTGTGGTAGGTATCCTGATCATGAAGCAGGTCAAATACTGATGGCATTTGTTGTGAAGAAGTCAAACAACAATTTCTGCGAAGAGGATGTCATAAATTTTGTTGCAAAACATGTAAATGGAGCACTTGAGTTTCTATATGTTTGCTTACTCTGTCTCAACCTAAACTTTGTTTTATTTTGTTGAAGATGTTAATTTCCAAGAGAAAATATTTGCTATGGTTGAGTGCAGGTTTCACCATACAAGAAGATACGTCGAGAAGCATTTGTCAATTCAATTCCCAAGTCCCCCATGGGCAAAATCTTAAGAAACGATTTGATTCATCATGCTCTGTCCATCAGGGAAGCGTGTGAGGTTGGCAAAAGAAAGGACACATTCTTTTTCAGGATTCCTTCCTTGAATGAGGAGAATCTGGTTTATGGTCACCAAAGGCTGGCAACGATAGAGGACCATATTTGTATTTCCAGCGACTAACAACCACTAGATACGTTGATAGAAGTGCTACTACAAAATCAAACAACTATTACATGCCTAAAACATCAGAAAGGCAATCTATCCATCAAATCAACTAAGTTTAGAGATTTTTGGTTTGCCATACTCCTATGACAGAAAATGAAGCGTTAAACTAAAATATCAGAAAGGCAATCTGTCCATCAAATCAACCAAATTTAAAGATTTATGTTTTCCTATACTCCTATGACCGAAAATGAAGCGTTATAGTTTAACGCATAGCAACACGTTTGGGGAAATCCCAAAATATGGTTGGTCTAACTCGTAGCCCTTGCGATTAGAGAATTTATGTATGGAAAGCATGCCATTCCATTCTTCTCATTGGGTATTGAGAGCCATAGATTTTTTTTTTATTGTTCTTAATTAGATTTGTTTTCTTTGTAACCCTCCCCATTTTTATTTTCATATCAACGGGGAAAAAGGTTTAAAAATAGATTTTAGGAAATTGATATGTCATAACTGGGAGTATGGAAATCTGCAGCTCGAATGCTATAGCCATTCAACATTTTCCAGTATTTAAGCCATAAAAATCAATGAAAAAAGCAATAGAAATCACTGAACTAACACTAAGATTGCATTTAAACCAAAAAGAACAGAAGCATGCCTAGATATTACGCTCTCCGATATCATGCATAAGAAGATTATATTAAACAGGACTAAGAGAGTTTGAAAATTAAACAGGACTGAGAGAGACGATGACCTGACCTGGAAGAAATGATGTTATGCAGATGTTTTCTAAACAATAGCTCCGTCTCGATTTCTAGCTCCGTTACAGAACAATACTGAAACCAAATCCCAGGGTAGCACTAGATCCAGTGAGCGAAACAACAGTACAATCAATTATAAGTCATAGAAAGCTTAATACCAGAAAAGAGCATCAACACACCCACAAACAAAATTGGGAATTTATTTAGTATTTTTATGATCTGACTTCCTAGAAACCAGTTGGCATCATGGCAAACAGGCATTGCCTGAAACCAACACCACACACCCGCATAGTAAAGGTGAAGGTCGAATCACAAGCAGTAGTTTTAGCACAAATTGAAATAGAATCACTTGTAGTTCAAGGTTGAGACAGAGTAGAAGCCAAAGCTCATCCATTCGCATTTTCTCCCATTGGAGTTAAAGCAGTTTGAATTGTAGATAAATATGAGGAACCCACATAGGCATAGGTGGCAGAGGCACCACAATTAAATCAAGGGATGAAGCTTTGACTAGATCAACTGGGGCTGCTTTGATATTATCATCAACCGAACAATATTAACGGGGAATTGTATCACTAAGATTCTTGGTTGGATGGTGGTTATAGGTCATCCACTGGTTTGGGGGTTGTCAATGGTTCTGGATCCTAAAATGGTGCTTCTTCAATGTGATCTGTGACTCACTCTACTATAAGGCATGCTACTAGGTATGGTACTAGATATGTTGATAGCAATGAAACTCAATCTGCGACTGGTAGATATGCGACAATTGGTGTTGCTAACTATAGGGTAGGATATTCAGCTAGACCAATAGCATAATATATATAAGTAGCTAGATCAACTGCATTATTGGCTACTGAAGCAACGACTGCTACTAGTAAGGCCTCTGCCTTTGCTGTTGCTACTTACTCAACAACATCTGAATCATCTGTTGCAGCAGAACCAACTGACTCACTAAGTGCTGGAACTACTGATGGATCTGTCATGTAAGCTGGAACTGAAACTATAGGCTCTACTACTGGCAAGTTTACTAGGCTTAGATGGCTATACTTGGATGGCGGGTTATTCCTATACTGTAATATAAATCACTGGTGTATCAATATCTGACTCATCTACTTCATCAATGGCTTAATCACTTGGTTACTCAATAGGATCACAGATGGACTGATTCTCTATCTAGGACCGAATGAAGGAAAGATAGGGACTCCACTACTAAATCTTCAATTGGAGAATTCGCTATGCGATATGGATCTCTATCTCTATCTCGATAAACAACATTTGGATCTCTAATAAGCTATGTAGAAAATGAATCATGTTGTAAAAAGTACAACGACCACCCACTCGACAGTCTCGAAGATGCAGTGCACTGGGAACCCATAATGAATAAGCATGTCGAATAACTATAATAATGAAAGAGCATGATGCTCCCTCCAAATGAACGAGCCTTCATGAGACCAAAAGCACAATGTTAGTCACCCAAAATCTCTACGTCTCCAAAGTATTAAACACGCCATATTCACCATCCAAGCGGGACCAAAATAGAACTAACTGATATAGATCTCTACAATCCTTGTTCTTGCTTATGCCCTTATTACCTTTTCTTTTAATGCTAGTGATGCCTTTGAATTGGGTGTTGCTCTGGGTCAAAGGAATGAGGTCAACTCGCTTTGGGACTGCTTCATTCTCCTCCTTCCCTTCTAGTGCCTCTACCCCTAACACTGAGGGTGGTGAAACCCCTGCTACTTCTACGCCAACTGGGTCAAGATCAACTGAGTCCATTAGGTATGAATTGAATCAACAACCACTTGCTAAATAGGTTGTGGATATCGATATAATAATAAAGGGTGCTGGATGAGGTGTTGGTGTGTGTTATGATTCTTCAACCGCCTCTGTATATGCGTAGACTTGATCAAATGCTACTGCTTAAACCCTGTTTTCTAATCACGACATGAAATCGTGGTCAGTTGGAGCTTGGATGGGCCTAATTTTAGATAAGAACATTGGGCTTGCTCAAAATTGCAAAAACAATTTCAAGCACAAAAACAATGAGGGAAGATGGTAGTGCATATAGAATTCTCAAATTCCAGATCGATTTTCTTGCATCAGTGGTATTTTTTCTTGGGGCAACAACACTTGAAGGGATTGAAGAATTTTGATTCCCTTCAAACCTTCATCTTGAATCATCACTAGAGCCATTGACAAGTACAATTAAGCACAGACACATCAGAGCCACCAGAATTACATTCAAGCCCAATCAAGGCCTTTCATTCCCAAACTTATTTTTCCCTATTTCCTGCTTATTATACTTTAATAGCGTAGTCAAACATAAAAAAAATGGGCATTTTTCTGTAATCAAGACAAAAATAGATAAAAGCATTCAATTTGTAAATGCTGACTTTGATTCTGGGTTTTGCAGAAATATGTATTCCAAAAAGAAACAAGAGAACAATACTCGACGTGGTAATAAAAAATATAGCACGTGGTAATAAAAAGAAAAAACAAATAATTAAAAGTTATATAAAAAATTATTAAATAAAATAATATGACAATTAGAATATATAAATATGTAAAATTCGTTGCAGCTAGACTTCATGCTATTACATGAATATGAAGTGTCATCTTACATGCGCTCTAAGATCTAAGCTCACTTAAACCATCATGTAAACCATCTTTCAGATTCATTTAGTCGACTCATCTGCGCCATGATTGGTCTACCTTGTCACTCTCTCACCATTTTCTCTTATTATTACTGTGCACCCGTTCATCTAAATCCCAATGGCACAATTTCCATCTGCTAATACATCTTCCTCTGCTCCCTGTTCTGGGTTCATCCAAGTCCCAATGGAAAATCCCAATGGCACAATTCCCATCTACTGATGAATCTTCCTATTCTGCCTAGACACATCTTCATCTTCTTCCTATGATCTGCATCGATTTCTTATGGCCCCTTTTTATAAATCACAGGTGTTTGTTACTTCTTGTAAAAAGAAGAATGTACTTCGAACTGTAAGAATTGTAGACTTGATATTAGTTCAAGGCATGCCTTCTTTCAACCACATCAACCACTAAATGAAAGATGACATATCAAACGCTACCTCTTGAATGGAATTCAAATGCTACCTCTTGAAATATAGGTGAGACTTTAAAATAGCAGTAAAACGGTGACCAGTATTCACAGCTGAGTTTTTCTTATAAATGATTAAGTGAATAAGGAGAAAATAGTGACTGAATCTACTTTTCTTACTCACTAATTCAATTATGTTTGTTTCATTGGACTGAACCTCAGTCCTTATACTACCTTTGTTTCATCTGATTGAACCTGGTTCCCTATACTGATTTCTCTATCAGAACTTGAGATGCGGTAGTTCAATCCAAGTCACAGTTAGTGCTCTCCTAGCCGAGTTTATTTTGGAGTTGGCCAAGCTGAGTTTATTTGTTCATTTTCGTATCCGGCTACCCAAGCAAGCGGGAAAGAGGGAATCTATGCGAGTCGACATTTATGTTGTATGGAGGATGCTAATACTGTATGGAGGTATGTCCGTCATAGTCATCCATCTGCCTCTACTAATGCATGAACTACGCTCGCCATATGCTTGAAATTCATGGAAGTTGGCTTATATAAGAAGCTATCTCGTACCTTATTTATGGCCGTGTGAAGAAGGTGAAGTCTAACAGGAAGAAGGTGAAGGTCTAACAGGAAGCCGGTTTGAAGCCCCTTGCCAACTCAGTGCCCACTGGCATACCTGAGGTTTCTACGAGAATGAGGTCCAACTCTAGGATAATCTGTTCTCTCCAACACTCCAACTTCAGTTCCCTTATGATCTTCTTCTTCTATAATCTTCCTCTGTTCTCTCCAGCTTTAGTTCCCTTATGATCTTCATTTGTTCTCTCCAGCTTCATCTGTTCTCTCCAGCTTCAGTTCCCTTCCCTTCAACTTCACTTCAGTTCCATAAACACCATAGTACCCTTTCGGTCCCTTCAAATTCAGTTCCTTAGACACCATAGTAACATGCAGCAATAGTAACATGCAACAATGCCACAGTAGACGCAGTAGCAACAAGTGGCAACTTCAGAGAATAAGTAGCAACATGTGGCAAGAGAGCAAGAAATCCCATCAATCATAGTAGGAAGGATGTACCAATTTCAGTATAGGCAATACTCGGGAGCTAGCTAGTATTTTATACTGGCTAATACTAGCTAACTAATGTTATACTGGCTAATACTAGCTAACTAATGTTAGCCTAACAGGTCCAAAATAATGAACAACACAAAGCCAAGATAATATATGCTTTCCGCCTTTGACCTGAGGAAAAGGCCAAATAAGATAGTAAATGACTATTAAAAACTTTCATTATACTCGACCAAATGACAATAATAAACGGCTCACAAACAACTCAAGTAATGTTGAGTTCATCTACTATACTCCTTGGCCATTGCAAAATTGCAGCGACTAATAATACCACCAATTAATTTTGAGACCATAACCTTCTACATATTTCGTGCTAACGAGTACGCTGAACTTGGCCGGAATATTGATCTTATTTACACTTCAATTGCCTCCTCGCTATCAATTTATGCTGCAAATTCGATCCCCGCCTCACACTTTCAATCGAATACTTTAATGTGGCACATGTTTTGTACATTACAAGGTGCCCTCTCCACATGGCGCTAGAATGCTGAGATACCTTGACATCATTATTATTATCAATTTCCAGGGTAGTAGTTGTTTATTAATCACGAAAGATATAAAAATATCATTAAAAATATTAAATTTGTCAACCTATTCCGTTCGATATAAACTCAATTTTTTAAATATTGGAGATGGCATCATCGTTTAGTCGTCAGAATTTTGACATCATCATCACAGTGATGATGATATGAATATTGACATCATAGTTATAGTCATATTATTAGGTCTCTTTTGGCTATAAAAATTCGCTCTGCATGCAACCTACACATCACGGATCGAATTTCGGACTGTCATTGCAGATTTTGCATTACATCGAAATAATTGCAGTCCGATGGAGAGGGTAAACAACCTTGAGAATGTGCTCAGCATGAAGGGAGGAAATGGAGATTCAAGTTATGCCTACCATTCTCCCTCTGTACAGGTAATTCTATTAACCTAATCAAGCCCTGCTGCTTAAATCTTAGTTCCCACATCTTATTGCACTACATTCATGTTTGTGCAGTTGAAGATTATTCTGGCCCTTAAGCCCCTCTTGGAGCACGGGATCGACCAGAACGTCAGATCTTTGATAAAGGCTGTAGATGGTGTGTTTCGCGTCGCAGACTTTGGGTGTGCAACTGGGATGAATACTCTTCTGACAGCCGACACCATCGTCACAGCCGTCAAATCCATTTTTATTCGCCATCGCCTCGACGTACCAGAATTCCAGGTTCACTTCGTTGATCTTCCATCGAATGATTTCAATACATTGTTTCGAACATTGCCTCCATTTCGAGGTGCATTTGAAATTGTATCTGGAGATGGAAGAACAGAACTACCAACAGGAGCAGTGCACAGTGAAGATAAGCCTCCAGTGACTAGATGTTATTTCGCATCAGCCGTGTCGGGATCGTACTATAGGCGACTTTTCCCACGCCAAACCCTCAATTTCTGCCATTCCTCCATCAGTCTTCAATGGCTTTCACAAGTGAGTGACAAAGACATTAAGCCCTATAGTTATGTCATTTAATTTGCCCATATGAGCAAATCTAGTTTATTACTGATGAAGATGGTATATTATTAATCGTTTTCAATTTCAGGTTCCTGCTAGTATTTTGGACAGATGTTCCCCTGCTTGGAACGGTGGGCATGTCTACATATCCAGTGATGCAGTAGCCGATGCCTATCTCAACCAATTCAAACAAGACTTTGCAACATTCTTAGGTGCGAGAGCGGAAGAGATTATTCCTGGAGGATGCCTGTTCGTCGCTCTACTGGCCCGTAACTCTACCCACATAAAGGAACAAAGCGGGTTGGGAGATTGTGCTTTTCACTTGAAAGCTGCATTTCAGGAGCTGGTCAGGGAGGTAAATTATATAATTCGATATTATTATCTCATAATTAGGTTTCAATACATTGAGTATGTGATCGAGATTTTGTTGGCAGGGTTTGATTGAGGAGGAGAAACTAGACTCCTTCAACATTCCCTACTATGGTCCAAGCTTGGGGGAGCTAAAGATCGTAGTGGAGACGGAGAACTCTTTTGAAATAGACAGCGTGACGACTCTGAGTGGGTTTCCTTTGCATCCATTGACGGAGGTTAGAGAGGGGGAGGAGGAGATGTTTGGCAGAATAGTAGGAAAGCATTACAGAGCCCTGTTCGAAAATATTGTGGGAGCCCACTTTGAATGGAATGAATATATGATAGATGAATTTTTCTCCAGGATCGAGAAAAGAGCCGCTGCGAAATATCGAGAGTACTTGCCCAACACACTTGACCTTGTCATTGCGTTTCTCCTTCGCAAATGATTCACTTTATCAGCTCCCTGAATCTTGGTTACCTCCGCTTTGGTCGCGATTAGTTGAACATGGTGGCACGTGTCTCAGCGGTAGGTTTTTTCGTTAAAGCCCAAAATGTATTAGTCATTGAATAAAAGATTATCTATTTTCTGCCCACTTTCACGTTTCTATTTGAGAATAACTTTACAGTCTTCCCATCAGTGTATTTGAGTAATTAAATGTAGACTGCTTAAGGCGACACAGTGATCGGTAAATTATTTAATTCACTCAAAACACAGTTATCATTAGTTTAATCATGTAAATTAATTAATTTAAACCTACAATTTCCAGAAATGTCAATCCCCACTTAATTTCACACAAAAATAACTAAATTGAAGCGGAAAAACCACACAATTTAACTACTGTAGTGAAACTCGCTGATAAAAAAGTTAATTAAAATTCTTATCGTTGAAAAATATTTTTGCATTGTAAATTGTAATAATATCATTGCCAAGTAGCGTAAACCATTGGTATATAAGTGACTTGCGTTTAGGGTAGGAATTTGGATTTCTCTTTACCTGTCATACAATTTTTTTTTGACGTTTTAGGTCTTTATGCTTCCTGTCAAGAAACGTTATATTAAAAATTTTTCCCTTCAAGAGTGTTCTCATAATAAATTAACCCTTCACTAATAAAGTTTTGATTAAAAAATTACCATTCAATAAATAATTATGTTGAAAATTTTCATATATTTGTCCTAAGGAAAAAAAACCAAAATTTGTAAAAACTCAATTGTGGAGGTTTCAATAAAAAGTGTTGAACATTTGAAATTTGCTCATTTAAAATATATAATCAGTCCAAGGTAAAAAGCTTGATGGTTATCCATTTCATATATTTAAATTATCATTTAAAGAGCTGTGAGCACTTACACATATAAATCTCTTGTTAAATAAAAAATTAAATTACTTATTAAATCAAAAATTAAAAGGTAGCAGCAATCAGACCCACAGTGTTTGAAGAAAAAAAAAATCAAACACTAACTTGAAGGGCAAATTTGCAGTTTCCTTGGAGTCAATCTTGAACTGGGCGTGCAAAGTAAGTCTGAATGGGCATATGCCTAGAGAGAAAGTGTGAAGGAAGTAGACAGCGCAAAGCTCTTCTGGGCCTGTGTGCAATTTATGGATGAAGCCAGCCACCAACAATATTAACCAGGCTTTCACATTGGCTTTGATTTGCAAATTTTCTATAAAACCAAGGCGGTGTACATTCTGTAAAAGTAGCAGAAAGCAAGATGGATTGTGATTCTATATACCATCTCGAAAGTTACCGTTCCTACTCTACTCTGATTCCAGATAATGCGATCCGTAATTTAATATGTTTATTGGTCACGGTAGCTGATCGCTTATTAGAATTTAGGATATTTTCAATTAAAAAAACTTGCCCAAAAAATACCCTGCTGTATGAAAAATAAAGGGGCGTAACTTGTAACTATACCAAAGCTAATTAGGATTTAGCATATTTTCAATTAAAAAAACTTAACCCAAAAAATAACTTGTTATATGAAAAAACTTGCCACTTGAGAACGTTTGGTGCATAAAAACGTTTTGGAAAAAGTTCCAAACGTCAAAAATCCGTCTTTCACTCTTCCAGGCACGTCACTCAAAATGGGCAATGACAAATTCCAGCCAACAAATACGTGCAAAAAGCCTTATGACGGGCAAAATGCCCCTCAAATTCCATCCCTGCTTGCGCTAATCTAGTTATGAAATGGGAAGTAGTGTAACGCATTTTGTTCTTTTTTATATGCATTTATTGGGATAACCTAAGTAAAAGTTTAAAAACAGTATTGAACATTCATATCACGTGGTATATTTATAAAAATTAGCATGGTTTTATTTTAAATAGA
>APFE030829010.1:81459-96808 GCA_000404065.3 Pinus taeda | reverse complement strand
GTTATTTATTTTTTTTAGATTTTTTAAAATTTTTATTTTTATAGATATGAGTAAAATTTCACCTTGATAATGTACAAAACGTTTACATATCATTGGATTGTAGAATAAGCCTTTTTACTCAACTTCTAACATATATATCAAATTATATATTTATAAAATAATAATCCATAAATTGTAGATATCAATATCTGAGCAACTCAACTAAACAACAATCTCTAAGGTAAACTTGGAATTGCTCTTAACTCTCATTAAAGCCAATCAGCTGGCCTCCTTTAACTTAACTTGCTCTTTTGCTCTTTTAAAGGAGGGTTCCTTAAACTTTTAATATGTCTGCAACTTTCTCTACGGTAATCTACTTGTTGAGAAAGAATAGGTTTGGAATAGGCTGAAAAATTAACATAGAAAAATTTAAAATAAAATAAGCAACAAATGAAAATGAAAACAAATTAGTATATATATATTTTTTTTGGTTATTTTTGAAAAACATTATATGCTAAAAATATATTTATGTACATCCAACAACCATATAAGTAATCTACATTATCCGTTCTTTGTATTTCTAGGAAGAATATTGAGCTACAAAACATACACTACAATAGTATGGAACCACAAAACTTACACTATAAACTCTAAAACTATGATGACCAATAATTTGAAACGGGAATCACTAATAGATAAAACGTTATTGCCAGTAAAAGATGTAAAATATATTAACGTTTTCTTTCCTATGGATGGGTAGATATTGGAAATATTTTGAAAGTTGATGGATAGGAGTGAAAGTAAAAGAGATTAACATTGAGAAAATTTTTATGTATTAATTTTAGTTTACCTAATTAGTCATAGATGGTGGATTTTAAAAATATTTTGAAATTTGATGGATATAAAATTATTTAATTAGTCATAAGAGATGTCTGACATCATGTCACTGGGATCGGACAAAGAAAGAAATTGAAGAGTGGTTGGACAGAAAGATTCATGAGTTTGCAGCACAGGAAAATAAGAATCTACAGGTATCAAAGGAAGAGTGGTTAGAGCACTACTTATATATGGAAATCCATGAAATTTTCTGTGCATCCTTCCCCTCTGAGTTGTATGAATGAATCGTGAAGCTAGCAGATAGTCAGGGAAGGTGTAGGCTCAACAAACCTATTGTGTGGACTCCAGAGTTGGTGCACAGACTAGAAGCATCGGAAGATAAGATCACATGCACTGTGGAACATTGGCTCGATCGAATTATAGGATGATTTATCATTGAGTTAACAGTAGATACTATAGTTAGCTATATCGAGGCAGAGCAACACTTCCTCAAAGAACCACAATGTAAGTACATTAAATCTTTGAACACTTGGGTTAAAATGCTAATGTGTGAAAAGCAGGTTATGTGAATAAATTGATGTTTGGGGCTACGTGAAGTGGGAGTATCTACATAAATGAAGGTAGCGTAGAACTAAAGTCTAGCACCTTGATTTCAACTCCGCGGGAAAACAAGGGAGAACTTGCGAAAGTCCCACCAAGAAGTGCAATCAGTTTGATAAGGGAGCGAATTCTGTGCATACCACTTCCAACTACACCACCACCAATTTCACCATCTTCAAGCCCATCTTCACCCACACCACATCTGCCACCACCACAGTCCAATATGGCAAGCATAATAAAGTTGTCAGTGTTCAAAGCAGTAGGGAACGAAGATCCTGACCAATTTTGGTTCGTGGTAAAGGTTGTATGGGAAGCACAAGGAGTCACGGATGACAATATAAAGAAAGCAATGTTGGTTAGCACCTTGTAGGATCGCGCACTAACGTGGTACATTAAGCATTCCAATGACAATCCAAATGTAGGGATCGCAGATGTCCAAGCTACACTAAACAGGGAATTTAGCAGACTAGAATTATAGACACAATCGATTATCGGGTTTAAGGAAATCACGATGCTTCCAAGCAAGACCCCCTAGGAGATGGATCAGAGACTAAAGGGTATGATTCGTGAAGCCAACATGACCTTGACGAATGGGCAACACTGCGTGTGGTTTATAGGATTACTAACACTGCATCTAAGGACCACGCTGTCATAGCAGAAGCTATCCATTGAGGCCGAAGCTTTGGAGATCGCAATGAGATTGCACGAGACCCCAATATGAGATTCTAACCTAGGAGTCCAACAAATCCACACATAGTTGAAAAACTTGTGCCTTGAGATGCAGAGTTTGAAACAATATAGAACAACTTGCCTAGAGGCATGTGAGGAGATATGGTGCATAATGTGCAAAGGCCAGGGACATGACAAGGACCATTGTCCAATCTTCGAAAACTACTGGCGAGAGGAGGGCCAATGCCATTGAGACTAGAGACACAAGCAGGATCGAGCGCGATGCCTGCATTATGGTGCGTGATTTTTCAAATAGGAGGGAAGCATGCCACAAATAACTACCATCTATTACAAAAGTATACACAGACGTCCCAGCAGTTGTTCTGTAATTTCTGTAGGTCAGTAGGCCACGAAGAGCATAGCTATAGAAGTTATTAATTGATGATGGATCAGACTCCTACCTACAGAGTTGAGACTAAACGTGAGCCCTCGATCAAAATGTAGGGATGGCGCGCACTGGATTTCAGGGGCGTAGACGTGGTTGAGGTGGAATGGGACCAAGAAGGGGACATGGACAGCTAATTTGTTATAATTGTAGAGGGAGAGGGCATTATGCCCACGATTGTATAAATCTGATGAGAGCATCATGTTTATATTGTACCTAGTTTGATCATGAGACTGAGGACTACCCCACACTGATAGCAAAGTTGCGCAAGAAAGAAACACTCTAGCCTCCCCCGACTCAGAACTTGCCAATGAAGAGGTCTGAGCCACATGAGGAGTACCCAAATGTAAAAATCATGCTACGAAGCAGTATCACGATAGGAGATGACAAGGGTAAGTATGCTGAAGAGAGTGCCTGGGTTTGCAAGGCTCCAACCAAGGAACCAAAATTCGATTTGGAACCCGTGAAGGAGACATTCATGGAAGATAAGAAGAGCTTCACGGGGGCCTCCACTTCAGGTACTAAAGACAAACTAGAGTTGGAGACGAAACCATTAATGCTCACAACCTTTTTGGATACAATCATGAAGTTGTTGCATGACAACATAGTGGTGAAGGGGATGCAAGAAATCATCACTAGATGTGTTGGACCAGGAGAACTACGGGTAGTCCGGAAGCTTGGGAAGCATACAATGCGAACAGGAAGAGAGATGAGATTAACCACGCAGATCGGGGAATATGATATGGATCAAGTGATTCTAGACCTAGGATCAGACGCGAATCTCCTGCCAAAGTAGACATGGGAGCACATGGGCATGCTCGCATTGCAATGGTCTCCTATTCAACTGCGAATGTCAAACTAGCAAAAGATCCTACAGATGGGAAGATTGCAGCGAGTGATGGTAGACATAAAAAATGCAAGCACTCTTGCAGACTTCGAAGTGATAGAGATTGTTGATGACAGCAATCCCTATCCCGTGCTACTATGAATAGATTGGGCCACTCACATGAATGGAGTGATAAATATAAAGAAGCATAACATGATTTTTGACAAAATGTCACTACGTGTAGTGGTACCTTTAGATGTTGCGGAAGGATCGTGCTACATAGAGCCAGTGCGCGATGACAAGAGTGACAACAATCTAGATTGTATCTACAAGATAACTGCACGAGAGTAGGACTAGGTGAATCCAACAACGGATTGCAAGATTTTGTGGGAGCGTGAAAGCTCCTGCACCTTAGATTCAGATGAGGAAATAGAACAATGGTAGAACTAGTTACACGAGGTAACAACACTCAACTGCAACATGATGCTAAGGTCACTGCGTTGCGTGACAACAGAGGTAAGAGATCTGCCTATGTATGACGGGTTGATCAAAGTGGATGATTTCCTGAACAAATTTGAAAGAGAGGTGCCGGAACAACAACAGTTTGATTCTCTCAAATGGGTACTGCGTTCTACGCCCGCAAGGTGGTGGGGTACGCACCAACGGAATTTCGAGGACTGGTGAAAATGTAGAAAGATGATGTTCATGTGGTTTGGGAAACCTCAGATGCGTATAACAGACAAGTATGATGGACGGGATGATCCACGTGCACACCTCGTGAAATGGACCAAGGTCTATGGGGAAGAGGCACAACCTAAGTGGGTGCATCTATTCTGTCATACCCTAGATATCATACCCATGAATTGTTATACTGAGATAGAGCTCTGCCATGGCAAGAGTGAATGGGATATCTTGCATGAATGATTCCAGTTAACATTCACGTTTGAAGATCATTGGTGGGATACTATTGATCATGTGCTACAAGCCATAAAAGCAGCTATCTTCAAAATACCACAGAAGCCAATGGAAGTGCTTTAGCCAGAATGGGAAACCTAGCTGAGCTACGCGCTGGAGTGTTACAATGTGAATATTGAGGAGGATGATGAGGATCCACGGAAAATTAACATTCCAGAAATTGAAGGCTGTCATGAGGTTCGAGGACCATTGATTGAAGATCCTGACATCACCACGCCGCTAAAAATGAAGCAGCTAAACACTGGGATGGAGGCTAAACCAAAGTATGCAACGCTCGGTGATTATTGTGATGATGCCATGGTGGATAAGGTCGCTGAGTTACTCCGCGAGTACCAAGACTTATTCCCAACCAAGATTATAGACTTAAAGGGATCGTTGGCGACTTAGGGATGATGAAGATCACCCTAAAACCTGACATGAAGTGGGTTAAGCAAAGGCCTTACCACTTGAATTTGAAGTATAAGGAAAAGATCCACGTAGAACTAGACAAAATGCTCACAGCTGGAATTATTGAGCCAGTGGAAGAATCTGACTTGGTGAGCCCTATTGTAGTGTAGGAGAAAAAGCATAAGGGTGAGATAAGTATATGTGTGGACCTCAGGAAGTTGAATGACGCCTGTGTACATGACCCATTCCCAACACTGTTCACAGATGAGGTATTAGAAAATGTTGGCGAACAAGAAGCATACTCTTTGATGGACGGGTTCTTGAGGTACCACCAGATCAAAATCACACCAAGAGATAGGAGAGTGACCTTCCCAATGGAGTGGGGCTACTTTCAATACATTGTTATGCCATTTGGATTGAAGAATGCGCCAACCATCGTTTCATGCATCGTTCTTGACACATTCAAAGAATACATCCACAAGTTCCTAGAGGTCTATCTGGATGATTGGACTATCTTTGGATTTGTTAAGCACCATGTAGCAAGCTTATGCTTGATGCTGGATACTTGCTGACAACACCAGATTGTTATAAACCATAAGAAGTTCACATTTCTCATTCCCTTTGGGAACCTATTGCGACACATGGTCTGCAAACAAGGACTGATGGTGGACCCTGCGAAGATTGCAGTGATTTTAAATTTGGAAGCATCGTGAAGTGTTAAATAGTTGCACACTACCTTGGGACATGCAGGGTACTACAAGAAGTTAATCAAAAGCTATGCCAAAATCACTGCACCGATGGAGAAACTATTCAGAAAGGATGCGACATTTTGCTAGAATGTTGATTGCATGAAGAGCTTGGATGTCCTAAAGGGGAAATTGGCCTCTGCTCCAATCCTGTTCTTCCCAAAATGGGATGTTGGGTTTCATGTCCATGTTGATGCATCGTGTATCACACTGGGAGCGATGTTAACACAAGAGGGTGGAGAGGGCTTCGATCACCCTATCATGTTTACAAGTTGTATATTTTCCAAAGCTGAGAAGAACTATTCCACAACCGAGTGTGAGGGGTTTTCAATGGTGTACGCACTCCAAAAATACTGGCACTATTTGCTAGGAGGACATTTCAAGATGTATACAGACCATTCCGCACTAAAGTACTTGGTCAATAAGCCTGCGTTGGGGGAGCACATATGTAGGTGGCTCTTATTGTTCCAAGAATATGACTTTGAGGTCATGGTAAAACATGGATGCGTGAATGCAGGACCGAACCACTTGTCATGTACTGAGGAACCTACTAGTTTGGAGAAAGGATTACCAGACGCGCAACCCTTTATTGTGCACATTCCAGATGGACACTTCGAAGATATAATCCATTTTCTGACAACAGGGACCGCGCCAAAGGAATACTCCATCCAACAGAAGGAGTTGGTGGTGCATGTGCCAGATTTTTCTGTCATCGCGAGGCACCTATATAACATGGGCAATGATGAGATATTGCGAAGGTACGTAGCTGGATTTGAACAAATTCAAATCCTCATAGAAGCACATGGGGGCGCTACACGAGGACACCATGCAGGACGAGCAAACGAACAAAAGATTATTCACATAGGGTTGTGGTGGCCAACCCTTCACCGAGATTCCAAAGCACACTGTAAGTCCTGTGATATATGTCAAAGAAAAAGAAAGCCATCACAGAGGGACGAGATGCCATTGAATCCACAAATTACATTGTGGCCATTTGAGAAATGGGCAGTCGACTTCGTGGGTCCTATCAAACCTCAAGGAAAATCGGGTGCACACTACATCGTCATCACAATGGAGTACCTAACATGATGGGCAGAGGCATAGCTGGTCAAAGACTACATGGTCGCTACAACTGTGAAGTTTTTGTTTGAACACATGTTGACCCGATTTGGCTATTTGAAAATCTTAATGAGTGATCATGGTACACATTTCCTGAATGAAACCATCAGCGTGCTCACATAAGAGTTCCATATGTATCATCAAGAAAGCACAGTGTATCACCCACAAGCCAGTGGGACAGTAGAAGCATTCAACAAAATACTGGAGACTACACTAACCAAAGTGTGCAACGTGCAGTGAAACGATTGGGACCTGCACTTACCTGTAGTACTATGGGCTTACAAGAAACTAAAGGGACAAACACCTTTTCGGTTAGTTTATGGTGTGGAAGCTTTCATGCCAATGGAATATATTATACCTAGTCTGTGCATAACAGTGCTCATAGGGATGATAGATCGCGAAGCTCTAGAGGAAAGGCTCGTGCAATTGGAAGAACTTGAGGAGGAATGATTCTTGGTTGGTTTTCATTAGCAGGTACAAAAGCAGTGTGAAAAGGCCTAGCACAATCACCATATTAAGTTGCGCACCTTCAAGGTAAATGATTTAATGCTGCTATATGACTATAAGTTTGAAAAATTCTCGGGAAAGTTTAGAATGCATTAGCTAGGACCATACTTGGTTAAGGAGGTCACAGATGGAGGCACAATATAGCTATTCAAACTAAATGGAGAACCTTTCCCAGGCAAGGTGAATGGCAGCCGCTTGAAGCCCTACACGGGTGGGCCAACTATTTGACTGGTCGGCAGAAGCACAATCTTTGCTCCCCAAGGAACCAAACAAAGGCGCAGGACTATAAACATATGCAGTAGATACTGGTACAGATGTATGGAAACAGTTTAGAAATAGAGGTCTTGGAATAGAAAATACAGTAGATCCAGCAAGCAGTAGCTCAGTGCCCTGCGGACCTCAACACAGTTCAAGAATATTTGGAGGGGCTCCACGCCAAGATCACTGCGCCGACCGAGTGACTTGAGGGCAAGTCATGCTGTTTTTGTTGGGGGCCTGTTGGGCTTGAAATCCGCTCAAGGCATGTTTTAGGGATCAAAGCCCAAGTTTTGACCTAATTTTTTTGTAAAGACTTGATGAATTGGGGGCGCAGAGCGCGAAATGTATGATAGAGTCACAAGATTGTCGACCCTAGTCTTGTAATGTAATGTCGGCCTACCCATGGTCTGCAGACCATGGGATTGTATAAATAGAGTGAGGCTCTAAATGTAAAAGATAACAACGAAGTAGAGAGAAGAAAGAGTCAAAGTGACTAAGTGTGTCTTGGGTCATAGAGTGGAAAAAGGCTCTACAGTTGAGTGCACAGAGACCTAGTAGTCCATAGCTGAGTGCACGGACCCCTACAAATAAGTGCACAGAGTGGATTCGAGTCTATAACCGAGGAAGAAATTAATAAAGAGAAGTTTTATCATAATTATGTGTATCTGTTCTTCGGTTATTGCATGTTTGATATGATTTGCGAATATACTGTTTACTTATTACGCGCATCTGTATGAATGATTTATATTGCTAAGTATAACTTAAAGCATGCAAGTAGGCTAAGTTAATCAACTAACAGTGGAATACTAGTAAGGACATGGCTAATAACAACGTTCAACCCCCAAGTAGGGCTACACGAGGGCAGCATCGTAGCCTGCGAGGTACAGGAAATTAAACGTAGTGACATGCACGCAGGGTCGAACCACGGACCACTTGAACTCATCAAACACCGCCAGGGTGTGGAAGCTTGGTTCTAGCACCCTCCCATACTACTTCAGGTGAGATCTCAGTTTGCGCTCCGCAGACTATTGCCAAAAGGGCCAGTAGTACTGAGATTTGTTTGACTAAATCAACTTTGAACCTAGGTCAGGCCCCAACAAGCTAACACTAGGAGAGGTACAAGGCATTGAAACTGTACAGAGCATAACACAAGCCAATATGTGAGCATCTAGAGCACTATCGAGAAAAGTTGCGCGAATGTGACTCGTAGGAAGAATTTTGCATTTTTCGAGAGGAAGGCGAGACAGGGTGTCGTGGAACTGCTAGGCCAATCTGGGAAATTTTCAAGGGGAGCACTGGGAAGGTCATCTAGGTGGGATCTACACAATTTCTTCAAAGAAGAATGTGTGGGTAGCAAGAGGCTCTAGGAGACAAATCTACACAATTTTTCAGAGGAGGACAAGATCAAGCTGGAGGAGCTATGGGTCGAAATTGTTCAATCCTGGGAGACAGTACGTTGCAAGACATAACTAGGCAATTTCTAGCCTGATTGTAGAGCTGGACAGAAGGGCAAGTGATAACCATATCTACAAAATTTTCTGAGTGATAGCAAAGTAGGCCAGCAGGGAAGAATGCCTGACAGATCTACACAATTTCTAGGCTGATTGCAGAGCAGTGCAAAAGGGCATGTGACAGACAACTCTACGTAATTTCTAGGTTGATTAGAGAGAATAGCAGCAGGAAAGCTTGCCTGGCATATATGTGCAATTTCACAGGACAGTGCACTGATAGGCAACGAATGTATGTCCCATATGTCTGTTTAGTTTTTGCAAGCAGTGGAAGGCAGTGAGGCTGGACAATTTTTGCATAGCTTTGGAGATCATTAGAACCTTGGGTCACAACCTAAGTCATTTTTCTCGTTAACCAATGGAAGGATTGATGGGAGATCTTGCAGGAAGCGCAGACTCAATTAGTTTCTGGGACAACTTCTGCGCAATTTTAGGACATGATAAGCTAGCTCATTTCCAAAATTGCATAGTGCAAGCTACCCAGAGGATGGCCTGAAGCTCCCCTCGGTTCTGGTCTAGTTCAACGTCACTGAAATCGGTGTCCGGTTGAAGGAGGATTGTTCAGTCGACACATTTTCAAGAAAATGATTGTGTGAAAGCAAGTGCACTTGTGCATACATGACAATGTGATCACGCACTTATCACTCAACAACAAGACACCTACAACCAAGAAGACAAACATATGCTTGCTAAGACTTACTCATGGTTAAGAGCGACAAGTGCGACAATTGAAATATGTCTTCGAATGACAGTGAAGACACTTGCACAACAATGCTTACAACTTTGTGTGCGAGTGCAATCGATGTCGAAAAAGAAAAACAACTCATGCACACAAAGACAAACCTTCAAAAACGCCAAAAAAAACTCGCAAGCATGACATAGCGATCAACAAGCCAAAATACGACCGGAGGTTGATCCAGCAAAAGGGTGTGAAGACTCGACAAGAGATCATGGGATGAGCCTGAGCATTTCTGACCATCAAGGGGAAAAACCAAGGAGGGCTCTGAAATTTTGATGTAGGCCAAAATTTTGGATGGTGTTGCAGCTGCTACAACACACTATTAGCATCATAAGACACTCTTCCATACATCATTAGGGGTACATATCACCATTTTACGTTTACTATTATACATTCACTATCATTTGCCATAATTTTTTTATTTTTAAGTTTTTATATTTTTAGAGGGTTTTCCAACCATATTTCCATCTTATTATGTTTTATTTTATCTTCTATCTTGTTTTACAAGTAGCTAGTCTTGTATTTTTCACACTTAGATCAGAAAATTCAATGACATATTGAATAAATAGTGAAGCTATATATATAAATATAAAGAGAAAGGGGGGGTTGGCCTGACACAATTCTAACTACTAACACCATAACCACTAAGTCTAACTACCTTACACCATAGACAAGACACAAGTTTACTAACATAAATTTCATCAAATACCTCATCACTCATATAACTTCACATATCACAATGGGAATGTTTCCAAATAAACTATTTAAAAAACTATACAAAATGAAATATTATAGTTAATTGGTATCTATATATATATTGTAAATTTTAGATACCATTAACGAAAGACCTAATAAAAATTATCATGACATTACACAAGAGTCTAGTATGTCTGTAGAGAAAATATTTTAAAGTGGTTGCATTTTTATATAAACGGATCAAATCTTACAATTTTTTTTAGATTGTAATTCACTTTTTTTTTTGCTCTGTGTGGTTTTTTTCTAAATGATTAACAAATGGTTAATGATGACCAGCATTTGGTGGTTGGAATCTATTTGCAAGTATTCTTACCCTTGTTCAAATCTCTGGAGATTTAAAAGGATACAAGCAATATGAAAAGATGTTTTAATGAGAAAAAAATTATGACACTTTTTTAATTTTGTTTAAATTGTGTTAAAAAATTGATTAAAATTGAAAACATTTTTAATTTTATTTAAATTTTGATAAAATTGAAAAATAAAATAAAATAAAATTGTTGAGTATTTAAAAAGCAATAAAATTTTGTATTATTGGGATAAAAATTTCCCCATTTTTACTAAAAATGTAATTAAATAAATATTTCAGTTAATTTATTACAAATTTGAAAATTGGGAAAATCTTACTTTTATATTCCTGAGTCTTCAAATATTCTTGAGTGTATTCAATGCGAATGTTTGGCCGATTTTCTAAATAATCAAATCAATTTTTAAGTGTAATCAAATCAATTTTTACACTTCAATACTATTTAATTTAAATTACAACAACATTGGATTCTAAACAAAAATGACATTAAAAATCCCAACTGAAGAAAACAAAAAAAATGACATCAACTGGCTGCCTCAAAACAAAATGTGTCAAACATTGACTCTTTCTGATTTGGGTAGGCAGAGGAGATGATGCGTGCAGAAGACCAGGAGATGATGCGAGCAAAAGGAGCCTCGAACCATGTAAATCACCCTTGCCAAGGTTAAAATTGACTTGTTCTAAAATGTCCAGCCTTCAAGCTGCAAAAAATGCAATATATCGATTTTTAAACATTGATTCTTTTGACAGAAAAAAGAGGCAAAACATACCAGAAACGAAGAGGGGTTGTTTATCACATTCATTACATATTAAAAAGTTTTTTTAAAAGCAATATAAATTTAATGAAGCTGAATATTTCTGGTAAACTGTGTTGTTATTGATATACTTTATGTTTGGATAAACATTTTACTCATTTTCAAGAACACATTAAGTTTTCCTGATCAGTGAAGAGTGGTAAATTTGGTTAAATAAAAATAAAAATAAAAATATACTGATTAGAAAGAGTGAGAATGAGAATGATAGGACGAATAATTCTAATAAAAATAAAAATCACTAGAAATTGAATTCTAATCGAAAGAATCAAATAATATATAATACTCGAATAATTAAGGAATCAAAATTTTTAATAAATGACATGATAATAATTTAGGTCAATATCCATACTGAAACAATATAAACTCACTCAGCAGAGATTGAGATTGACTTATTCAATAATGTAAATCGCTCCACTTGAATACAATAATACAAAACAAGAAATAAAACAAAAAAATGAAAAACAGTTTTTGAACTTTCATAGTAGAATTTTCACGAGCTTGATTACACAGTTTATCGTCAAGTTAAAAAAATTGTTATCGCTCGATTTTCTTTTATTTGTTGATTGACATTAAGAAACTTCCAATCTTGAGGATGGAAACTCCACGTCAGTCAAGGTTTCAAAAGTTTTCGCAATTTGTTTTCACAAATTCTCAAACAATCTATGTTCTCATAAATAACCTGTTTATATATACCTAGAAACTGCCCATGAGATATTCAGTTATTTATCTTCCATACCAATTATAATACAGGTTGGATGCGGGATGGGCTTCTTCGCGGGTAAATCAAAATTTTGAAGGAAACATAAATTGATATATTTTCCATCACACGGAAAGTAGGCATGGGCTAACCATTCTGCTATAGGGTATTAAATGCCCTGATACATGCATGCTGTATAACAATATAACACATTGTTTTGGTGATTACATAAATTGAAAATAAAAGCAGTGTGTTATATTGTTATACAGCATACATGTACCAGGGCATTTAATACCTTATAGCAAGCTAGTTAGCCCTTGCCGGAAAAGTATAGATTAGATATGAGTTGGGATTTCTTAGATATAGAGACGTCCTTGGAAAGTCAATGAGCATTTAAAATCTATTACCAATATAACAATGTTAAAAAGTATATAACTATATGCATTGCTTTTATATATATATATAGTGTAGTGGTGTTTTCACACCACGTTAGATCCTCCGAAGAAAAATATATAATTGTAGGTCGTTTTCATCTTAAATCTTAAAAATATAGGAATCACTTTTAAAATAATAATTCTGGAGTGTTTCACGTCATCTTAGATCTTCCGAAAATTATAAGCATGGACATATACAAAAATTAACATTATAAGACGTAGCACAGTGTCCCCACTTGCGTCAGAATTTCCTGTTTATCGTAGGAGTTGAAACCTTCAATCTGACGATAACCGTGAATGCCACTACATGTCTTTAATATGGATCACAACATGGAGGAGAAGTCTCCTAATTGTTCTCGTTTCTTGTTTCTTGGTTCTTATTTTCTGAATTTTGTTATATAATTTTTGTCAAATTATTGTTCTTGAAATTATTAACTTTTATTTTTTGAATATGTTAATTTAGAACACTGAAAATTTTTAAGATATTCAGTGCCTATTTAATAACAGAAATTTTAGATTTTAATAATTTTTTAATGTAAATAAATTTCATCTTAAATATTTTAAACTTAGACGAACTTTTTATCTATTATAATCACATTTATCTTAAAATATATATTAACGAATCAAATTGATTAAATATATTTTGTAGGAAGTATTAAAATGTGAGTGGAAGTTTTTCATTTCGTGTGGTTATGTTATGATGTAGGTACATTTTCATAGATATTATACTTAATTTCAAAATTTAAGACGTATTTTGGAAAAGTTTAAATTTTTTATATTTCTAAAAAAATCTAAAAGCTAGAAAATCATCTTTAATCTAGAAAATTAAAAAAATTGAGAGGATTTCTCTCAACCTCCTTGAGAATTTTCTCTTCAAATGTAGATTCCTTCTTCTCCAAGTTTACACAGTTGTAACTCAATTGTTGGATTAGGAAGAAAGATTTTGGACCTTAGTTTAATAAAATATAGTTTTAAGGGATTTTATGATTTGAGTTCTTTGTACCATCATATTGTATAACTTTCATTATGAAAAAATTAGCTTCAACATTCTTCTCTTGAATTCATTTCAGCACACCTCTTTAATATCCAAATATTTTCTTATTTTGCAATGTCTTTCAATGTCATCTTTAAAGTATGTTGACCTAGCTCTTGAGAGTAATTTGTATCTTATTTCATTCCTTAATATGAACTTCAACTAGTTGAGGGAGTGTCGCCCTCTAAAAAAACTGGAGTAGAGATTCACACAAACTTTCGAGATGTTGAGATTTTTGTTTGTTGCTCAAACATTTTCACTCACATAGCCAAAATTCTATTAACATCCACAAATACTTTCATATCCATCATTTAGAAGTAAGAATCAATCTTGTTTCAGGCAAAGGGTTGTCTTTGTGATTTAGGGCACCCACATTGCAATCTTGGCTCAGTATCATTGATGATTCACTCTCACCCATTGTTCCCTGCCAGAACATTGTTCAAGTTCACCAGGGTTCTCAGTCTCAAATTGCTCTTAACCAAGTGGAGTTATTGTAAAGTAAACACTTGTATGAAATGGGGACTCATATTCCAGGTAGGACAGCAACAAAACATGCCTTTGTATGTTTAAAATTGTATTGAAGGTGAAGAATTATTTTCTCTGTTAAAATTTGTGTTCATATATATATATATATAGTGCCATTATCGATTGCATAGATACAACTTAAGGAGTGGTTCGATTGTTGTAGTGGAGATACTAGTGCCAGGAGAAGAGAGTATTTTCATGGCGACCATTACTACTACCCATCTTCCACTGCTTCTTTGCATATGCATGCATGTTTCTTTGGTGATGGAGATGTGGCCATTGGTGGGCACAAGTTGTGGAGTGCTCATAGCTCTTGCTTATATGGTTTGTGACTAGCGCAACCATATTTACCAATATGGTTGATATATGTTGATAGGCGTATATCAACCATATATACAACTACATTTTCCAATGTGGTTGATATGCGCTGATAGGCTTATATCAACCACATTAACAATTATTTAAGTATTTAGGATTATTAATAACTTATAAATACTATTATAGGTTATAATAACTATATAAATATTATAATAATTATAATAAACTCCTAATTATATTAACTAATTAATAGGAATATTAATTAATAATAATATGCTCATAATAATAATGAGGATTATGATTATATATTTTAAATAATCTAATAATATAAAAGCTATAAAAAAATAACAATTATATTGTTATATTATAATAGATGAATATTAATATTATAATAATATACAAAAATATAATACTCATATTATCATAATAGTATAATCAATATTATTATATATTATTAGGATTTATATTATTAAATAATAGATATTTATATAAATAATATATAGAAAATATTTTAGTTGTTAATATTTATAATAGTTATTAATAATATTCGAGTTATAATATTAATAATAATATTATATAATTATATTATTATAATAATATACAAATATATTATTTATTAATCAATATATTATAATATATTTTTATAATAATAACAATAAAGACCAATTATTTATTATTTATGATAATTAATAACTATACAAATAATAGCAACTATATTCTTATATATTTATGATTATTATATTAATACTATTATAATAACATAAACTCATAATATTATTATTATTATTATTATTATTATTATTATTAGGCTTTAGTATTTTTAATGTTTATCTTAGGGTTTGTATACATTGGGTTAATTAGGATTATTAATA